>UCOM01001847.1:0-34144 GCA_900474385.1 Ormyrus pomaceus
ATATATTATCCACAGTACCTAATATAAGTCAAACTAGATTAAACATAATATTTTTATTATCTTACAATGTTTTTGTAATAAATTCAGGCGTTTACCGTACACTCTCCTTTACATAAATATCTATAGAATGAAACGGTAAACTTGTAGCTGTGAGGTGAAGGATAAACTAGTCTATATATCAAAAGTTTATATTTTTTTTCTTTATCTACTTTCCCTTAATTTGACTCTGGTTTGCTGAAACTCAGTCAGATTGTCAGATATTGTAACAAAGATATTATGTGATATCCTTATTCCTTTTTTTTCCCCTTATATAAAAACCACTCGATATTATTGATCTCGAGCCGAGAATATCACAATCGATCGAGTTTATCGAATTAATTCAATTTTTTTTTTTATAATTCGATAAACTCGAGCAATTTTTCGATATCCTCGGTTCGAAATCGATCAAAAAGCGAACGAATCTCGCGTGGATAATAATAATAATATAATAATATAATTAATATAATATAAAGGAACGACAAGTTTTTATAGTCATGCATCATAAATTGCTTGATAACTTTTTAAATTAAAAGATACTCTATAACTCAAAGAATACGTAAAATATAATAAAGTATATTTTAAATTTAATTAAATAAAAGTAAGAAAACAAAATGAATATTTAAATATACATAAAAATTTTATTGATTTGAGTAATTTAAATTCACGTTACATTGTAATAATGAGGATGAATACATTTGAAATTCAGTGAGTATATACGATCTATACAAATTTCATTCTTATCACTTAATTAGATGTAACAGATTATTTAAATGCTGATTTACAAACTACACACGTAAATAATGCACCTCCGAGTATATTTACAATTGTTTTATTAATACTTAATTAATACTAAATAAATATATAGTTTTTCATTCTTTCGAGAAGTAGCAGAAAATTTTTAAGGTAAAAGCATATAAAAACTTGATTGCCCAATTTCTCGAAAGCATAATTATTCGCTCGAATCCGAAATTGAGTAGATCGTGATTGCTTTTCTGTCTTTCGTGACGAGATATTTATAAAATCTAAGGGCTACGTGTTTACGACAATTTCAAATAACTTAACATTTATTCGTTACCTACGAAATAATAATACTTACAAAGTGCTGCTCGACAATTTTCAACAGCCGCGTATTCGCTTGTAAGTTTTCTGGGTTCGTAAAAAAAAAACTTTTAGAAATTTTTTTTCGTTGCGTCCTTTACAAATACATAAATAAATTATCTAACTCTAATTTTTTTTTTGGCTTAAAAAACATGCGCCTGTACACACATCGAGTTTCGAACTCTGCGCAATCATTGCTTTTGTACAATGAACATCATTTTTCTTACAAGAATACACATCGACGAAAGCTGATGACACGTAATTCAAATAATATTCACATAAATAGTTAACAGTGGTCCATTCTACTTATATAAATCTCTAACGACCCGTCACTATTAATCTACAATATCAATTTAACAGTTATATTTAGAGGATCTCTTTTAATTTTCGAATATAAAATGTAGAAAAATACTTTGCATCTAGAAAATTTTTAGGAAATAGATTTGATCTTTGTAAAATAATTTGGAGAAGCCTTTAAGAGCGCTTAATGATATTATAGTTTTACAAAAATGTATAACATTGTTAAAATTGCAGGCACTTGGAGTTTGTATTTTACAAGTTAGTGTTTTACTATTGACTAGTTAAAAAGACAATTATTGTATCAGCCTACTGAATCGAACTGCAGAGTGGCGATGTGAAATTTTTCGAAAAAAATACATACGTTCAAAATCGAGGAGATTTTCGATAAAACGTCGAAGGAAATTTACAAAAAGAAAGGCTAAGGGTTTATTTTGGATATAATATTCCCCACGCTGACACCTTAAATAATATACCGTTATAACTAATTTAGTTTGATTACAATATTTAGTTTTCGAGCTCTCTTAACAGTATACTTGCACGCTTGGCGGCCCTTATTTTAGCGATTGCCACGAAACGTACAGCTTATACATTGTCTGTAATCAGTCAAAAGATTGATAGTTTATCGATCGTTCTATACTTGGTTCGATTGTTCTCTCGCGCCTTCGAATTTTACAGAAGATTTCGTTGAAAGGGAAACTGCTCGTCCGCGTCGTCGTCCATCTCCGCGTCGCTCGACTCCTGACTCGACGGCGGCGTGTCGAGCTGCGGCAGTCCGAGGTCCAGGTATTCCTGCGGCAAAAGTCGGACTTTAGCAAGAAGTTACAACGTTTATTTTCGACTGGGAAAGAGCGCCGGCGCTTACCTCGTTGGCGGTCTTGGTGAGTATCCTGTCGAGAATTTCGACCAAGTCTCCAAACACCGGTCTCTCGTCGGGCTGATAAGTCCAGCACTGTCGCATGAGAACGTATCTGAAAGGAAGAATAGGAAGTGTAACAATAGCGGAATTCCCAACGAGGAGAGAAACGAGGGCGGATCGAATGTAATTACATTTCAACGGAGCAGCAGGGCGGCTTCTCCATTCGGAAGCCGGTCTTGAGGAGCTGGAAGAGCCTTTCGACCGACGGCACCGACGGGTAGGGGGTGCCGCCGAGAGTCATGATTTCCCACAAAAGTATTCCGAAGGACCAGCTGAAAAAAGCAGAAAAAATTCCAGTACACCGCGAGACTCTGCAGGCAGAATATTTTCTATAACATATACACGTACACGTCGGACTGCGTGGTGTAAATGCGCCGGAAGAGTGCCTCGGGCGCCATCCACTTGACCGGGAGCCTGCCGTCGGTGGTCTTCCTGTAGTAGTCGTGGCAGTGTATGTCCCGGGCGAGGCCAAAGTCCGCGATCTTGAGTACGTACTCGTCGCTGACGAGGACGTTCCTCGCGGCGAGGTCCCGGTGGATGCAGCGCCGACTCGCCAGGTACTCCATGCCGCGGGCCACCTGGTAGGCGAAGGAGACGAGGTCCTTCTGGGTGAGGGTCTTGTTCTCCTTGCTGGCCGGCTGGCCGATCGCCGCCTCGTAGCCGGAGGAGCTGCGGTGCTCGCGCAGGAAGTCGCGCAGGTTGCCGTGGGGGGCGTACTCGACGACGACGTAGAGGGGACCGCCCTGGGTGCACGCGCCGAGGAGGTTGATGATGTTCATGTGCTTGCCGATTATCTTCATCATCTCCATCTCCGAGACGAGGTCCATCATCTCCGAGTCCGTGTGGCCCTCTGTAATAGATGTAAGGTCTTAGAGATTTCTTTGGATCGACAGCAACGTACAACGTACCTTTGAGCATTTTTACGGCGACGACGGTGAAGACGCCGGGCTTGCCGAGGGTCGTCGTGGCCTTGACGACCTTGCCGAAGGCGCCCTCGCCCAGGGTGCTGCCCAGAGCTAACTCCTCCCGGGGCAGCTCCCAGGCGCTGTCCAGCGGCAGCTCGTACTCGGATATGCTGCCGGAGCCGGTGGTGTTCTCCTCGGCGGTGACGGTCGACTTTTGCTTCTCGATCTTGACCACCGGCATCATCAGGCTCTCCTGGACGTTCTCCGAGTTGACGAGGTTCTGCTTCTCGACGATGACCTTCTTCGTCCACTGGGTGACGACGGCGGCGCGCGCCGTCTCGATCGCCAGGAGCTTCTTCATCTTCTCGCGCTTCAGACGGTGGAAGATATAGATGACGACGACGACGCCCACCGCGAAGAAGGCGAAGAGGACCGAGGCGAGGACGTTCACCAGGACCGGGTGGGGTCGCGCGGTCAGCGGCTGCTCCTCGAGGGCTGTTTGGGGGATTCGAGGCGAAATTTAGATTTTGAGGCGGTGGCAGGGCTGTACCGCTCGGGTTTAATGATTTTTATGCAATGCTTGATGTATACTCTCGATGTCGTTGATAATAATATGCAATATTGTATGTGCAAGTTAGTGACGATGATTTTTTGTTACTCGTTGATTTAGTAAATGACGTTACGGAACAAATGATCGTTTCGCGCTTATAATATATTATCTTATAGCCGAAGGGCATTGCATTTGAAAATCACTCTTTCCAACTTATATGAGGGCAAAACTTACATTCGACGACGCGCAGATACGCGCTACTAAAGGTATCGCCCAGTGCATTTTGGGCGATACACGTATACCAGCCTTCGTCTTTTTCCGTGACATTGTGTATTTCTAATACTTCTGGATTCATTTCACCGCCCGCCTATGAAAGTAGACAATTTGTTACAGATTACACATTGTTAAATAAAGTCGATGGAGATTGTCAGGCGAATGAGTAGGAGAGTTGCGCGCCATGTATGTATATAAATTAGGTGTCGTGAAAGAGAAAGGTGGTTAGTCACAAAACGATGTGCAGAGAGAGAGGGTTAATATTATGAAAGAAAAAGCGTGAGTTCGCACCTCAACCTCGACCCTTAAGCTATCGTTGGTCCTGTTGACCGTGTCGAAGGACCGGTGCAGGCCGTGATACCATTCTAGGTGCCTGTGCGTGTCCGACAGGACGACGCAGCTGAAGTTCGCAGTGCCGCCGATGCCGACGGTCAGGTTCGTCGGCGGTACCGACAGGATCGGCCTCGCGAGGACGCTCTCTAAATCGAGGGAGAAGAAAAGTAAGAACCCAGCACCAAACACTTAAGACACATATGATATATATAAACCGAGAGCTGTTTCGGGGGGGATCGCAGGCTTTTGCAGCAAAGAGAAAATCGATTCGATATGTACAATATAGTCCCAGCCACCAGTGTTTTTCTTTTTTCATTTTTGGCTTTCGTGTTGATTCGTGTCTCGCGGCGCTACCTGGATGAGCCTGCCCGAGGGTACGAGCTCCTCGCCCGGGCGCTCGTCGGCTTTGATCCACGTGACGTAGGGCTCGAGGTCCGACACGATCGGGCACGAGAAGCTGGCCGTGCGACTGACCAGGACCGTTAAGTTCTTGGGGTAACCCAGGTTGATGTACGGCTTGTGCGGAAAGCGCTCTGGGCCCACGGGACAATTGACATTATGATACACATGTAATATATACTCTTGCGGCCTGATCAATGTGGTGCCCTATACATATATATATCAGTCTAGACGATCCGACACTCACCTATAATACTGACTTGGAACGTGTGACTGATGCAGCCGAGGTAGTTGCAGAGTACGCAGGTGTAGTTGCCGCCGTCCTGCGTGACCGTGTCCTCCAGCCTGAGTCCCCACTTGTTCAGGCTGACGCGGCCGAGGGTCCGCCTCGGCTCCTCGCCGTTCTTCAGCCAGGTGATGTTGGGCTGCGGATGCCCGATCGCCGGGCAGCGGAGCTTGAGCGAGTTGCCGGCGGGCCTCGCCTCCGTGGGGGGCAGCTTCTCCCGGAACTGGGGCGGCGCGTCCGGCTGCTCGGTGGCCTCGGCGAGGCGCAGCGAGCGCGGCACCAGCTCGTTGCTCTCGTTGTTGTTGTTGTCGGTCGGCTCGTCGGGCAGAAGAGCCTCGCGGTTCTCGTCGGCGAGCGGCCGCTCCTCCAGCCCGAGGACGAGGAGGTCGCGGCGACGCCACTCGCGGCCGGCCACCAGGCAGGCGTACTGGCCCGCGTCCTCGGGCAGGACGGGACGGAGGCGGATGCGCCGCAGGGGGCGCAGCAGGCGGACCCGGGCGGTCGAGGGCTCGAACGGCTGCTCGTCCCGGAACCAGGAGATGTCCTCGTCCGGGCCGTCGGTCGGGCAGAGCAGGGTCACCTTCTCGCCGGTCACCACCGTCGCTCGCTCGTTCACTCCGTCCTCTGGGAGAATGATGTATATATATAGGGTGAGGCTCGAAAAAAAGAGTGCTCCTGACGGTACTCCGGGGGCTCGAGGATAAATCAATGGGCTCTTCCTCGCTCTCGACCTGTTTGTTAAATAATAAAGGCTGCCCTGGACCAGAGAGAGAGTAGAGAGGGCATTCAACGACCGGACAATTGGACAATTGAGCCCAATCATAATAATACTTGTACTTTAAGCGCAGAGAGTGGAGAGCATTTCGTTAGGCCACAATCGCCCTTCCGACTCTCGGCCGCATGTCCCTCTCGACGCGCGTTATTCTTTTTTTTTTTCTTTCCTCCATATTCCGGAGCTACGCAGCCTCCGGCGGCACGCAACCTTCGCCCCGTCCTCCGCGGCTAATCGTTCGGCTTCTCGGACGCGCGCGCGGCGCGCGGTTACGGCACGGTGCATCGGGATGACGATCCGAGAATAGCAGGCCCGCGCGCGACGACAAGCAAACGTCCGTCCAATAAATCTATCGGCGCGCGGCCGTCGAGTCGTCTAATAAAATCCTCTATTTCAGTCAAAAAACGAACGCGGCGAGCGTCGTACGCTCCGCCGCGCGCGGATACGGATAAAAAAAAGAGGAAGAGCTGCGATGTAGCCAAAGGCTGAAAAGTGAAACAGCCGGTGTTGATTTTAGCGGTCCGCTCGGATATATACGCGCGTCTCCCCCTGCCGAGCGTCGGAGAGAGAGAGACGCTCTGGAAATTGGATGCACCTTTCGCTGTCGACGCGCGGCCTTTTTCACGATCACCGAATTGACAAGATCTGTTTGTTTAAAGTGAAAGCAAAAAAAAAAGGAAAAAGAAAACGAGAATCGCTGCGGCGACGAGACGACGCGCGGCGCTAAAAGTGCACGTGCGCCGGGCTCTAGTTTCGTTTCATGGGCTGGCTCCTCTCTCTCTGTCCTCTCTCTCTCTCCCTTTTCCGCCGCGCGCCTCGGAAATCTCGGTGGATCTGCGCGCCAGATGTGGGCCGCCTCCTCTCCCTTCCCGAACGTGACGCCTAGGTCTAGGTAGTTTTTAACGGCCCCGACGATGACACTGACATTCGATTTTGCGCGCGGACGATATATTCACTCGGAGGACATGTAATACTCACCGAATCGAACCGTTCGCGCCTCCACGCCGGAAGTCAGGAGGACCGCGAGCAGTCCCAGGACAAGGCGGCAGCAGCACCTCCTCGGCATGTTCCCTCTTGCTGGGCAGAGCTCTCTGCCTCACTGCGACAGCGACATCAATGCTTCTTCTGGAACGAGAGAGAGAACGCATTTTTTTTTATATTTTGGCGAGAGGGTGTATATAATATCCTCCGGCTGTTGTGACTGAAAACAAAGGAGGAGGCCGCGCGGCCGGAATCATTTCGAAACCGACAAGTATAAAACACATTTTCGGGAAAATCAATAAACAAACAGCCGCTACTCGCGTTTTTTGCCCCCTTTTTCCATCGTCGGCTGGCGAGTGCAGTCGGCGGGGGCTCTTGGCGTCCGGCCAAAGCCGAAAAGGCGGACACGCACACTCGCCCGAGGACGGGCACACCGACGCAATTTTAGATACTCGGGGCCCCAAGCGCGCGAGCGAGAGAGAGCTTTTCGCGGCTCTCTCTCTCTCTCTCTCCTCGTTTTGCTCCTCTACTTGGATACTTCGCGCGACGACGCGTGCTTTTCTGCATCTTTTGGATTCCCGAGATTTTTTGCGGCTCTCGAGCCCGACGCAAATACGCACATATACATATATATATAAAAGCGTCCCGGGCGAGACGAATGCGGAATATAAAGGTTCGAAAAAGGAGGCGAGAAAACGAAAAAAGAAAAAACAGCAAACGCGAGGCCCCGGAGCTCCGCGCGGTCTGAATGGGGGCATTGAAAAATTTGCGCCTGCGCAGTGCGCGCGCGGAGAGCTTGGCGTATGCGGAATTGACATGTTGTGTGTCGCGGGGGCTTTGGTACGCGCGCCGTACCGATATTGCTATATTACATGCCGCTGAGCGCTTAATTGTCCGGCTGCGGAAGAGACTTTTTATATTGAATTGTTGGCTGGAAGACGCGCCGCAGGCGCGCTCATCTTCGCTAAACGAGTTCAGCTTCCGCTCTCCGCGCGTCGGGCTTTATTTAATCGAGACGAGAGGAGCGGTTTTTAGCTTTTTCGCTCTCTCCCTCGAGGATGGCGCAATCACTGCCCGTACGTTGAGAAATTGAGCGAAAACTCGGAAATCGTCGCGAGTGATTCGGCCAATTCGTCCGTCGACCGTTGCGACATGTATAAAGCGACGCGTGCCCTTTTTAGAGCTTTATAATTGCCCGAGCAGACGTTGTTTCGTTGCCGAGAGCAAAAAGAAGCGGAGGAGGATCAATTGGGCACATCCTTCTACCCTTTTCTTTTAATTGCCCCCGAGGTTCATTAAAACATATATTTATTTACGCGCCACATACATAACGTAAACGGAACGTCGCCGAAATTCCCAAATTCCGTGATGGGGCACTTGTCGCGTGAACTCTCTCCGGTCGGGGCTCGAAACACGACTCTCGTCGCGGCGCGGCGCTGCTTTTCGTGCACGTCTGATCGGCGTAATGAACCGTTTCCTGAGAGGCCGACTCGAGATGAAACTCAGACACAGCGCGGAGGCAGCCTCGGCGGCAGCCGGCTAAGGTCCGCGCGATAATCCCAGACTAAGCAGAGAGAGAGGCCCCAGCTGGCTTTTTTCAAACTCCATAAACGCAGCCCTTCATAAACTCTCTCTCGCGCGTGATCTTTCTCGATCCCCCTCATTTTTATATACGGATTTGCGCGGTAGCGGCGGAGGGATTTGCTTTTTTTCCAGAAATTACGCGCCCGAGCCTTGGGAAAATAAATACGCCGACGCCGCCGAGATTCATTGCCCCGGAGCCGCGGCGGCGGCGGCGGCGGCGGCGGCAGCCGCGAGCTTTTAAATAGCTCGATATAGAAACGAGACGAGCTCCACTGCGGGTTAGAGTTTCCCCTGCATTCGGAATGAATCCGCCAATTAGCCGTTTAGTCGGAAGAGAGCGAAACTGGGATTTTCAGTCAAGTACCCATAGTAGTATATAAACGAGAGCACGGAGTGGTGGGGGGAGACCGACGAGATTTTGAAAATCCCCTCATGAGCGCACAGCCCGCATAGCTCGCCGCTCCACAATGGAGTCAAGATTAATGGGCCGCGGCGAACTTTAGTGAATCGATTAGATTTCGTCCAGGCGGCGGAGGGCAATGGGTCCTCTCTCTCTCTCTCTCTCTCTCTGATCTTCGGTCGGCTCTCGGTGTGCGCGAGCGATTATCATTGGCTCAATTGGCCGTTAACGAGCGTATACGCGGAACACTGCGCCGCCGATTGCTCCGCTACGGGCGAAGCGCACATGGCCCCGGAGAGAGAGAGATCCGCGATTGCATTTCCCATCGAAATCTCGATGCGAGCCGCGGATAAGCACGAGAGGCAGTGTCTGGCTTTTCGGCTTATCGGCCTGTGCACTCGAGAGAGAGAGGGCCTTTGCTTCCCTCTTGACTGCAGGCGCCGCTACCAAAGTCCAAGACGCGCGCTCGTCGAATCGCGGCTTTTCCCGAGGATGGATAAGCTCGTCGGTTTAATCGCGGCGACGAGGTCGTAACATTATAAAGCACAAGTCTCTACAAATTGGCGCAATGAGGACAACGAGACCGAGAGCGATTGGCGAGAGTCGTGTCGTCCCCCTCCCCCCGCCGCACGCCGTTGTATATGCCCTCCGCCTGCGAAACCCTTTCGAAAAATCGCTTTTCCCTCCGTTAGATTTACCAAAGTATATATGTACGACGGGCGAAAAAGTATTGCGCCGAGGTAAAATTTCGTGGTTCCGAGGAGGAAATCCGCGGCGGCGACTCGCGGCCCTGAGCTTAAAATAATCATTGTGTACGAGAGAGAGAGAGAGCGACCGATGGGAGAGGAAATGGACTAGAAAAGCTAGCGAGCGAAACTGTTATTATTAAGGCGAAATTTTCCTGCGCCAGTCTCTCTCTCTCTCTCTCTGACGTCAGCGAACGGAATTTAATTAGAATGAGCAATTGCTCGCGCGGCCGCTTCTGCGAAGATCGGCCCGCGGAAATTGTTGCGCTCGATCTGATTTCCTTTTTCGCGACGCGACGAGAGGTAAACATCGGTTTTTCCGCGCACAAAGCCCGATATATACGGGACGCGACGCGCGCGGGGGAGCATCGGGCTCCCGAGTGAAGACAGATGACTGCCGGTCGCTCTCTCGTCGACACGGGAAACCGGCTAAAGTGGCTGCAGGCTCTCGGCTGTGCGCTGCGAGGCTCTGTACGCTCGTTTTCTCGCGCGAAGCCAGCCGCCTTTTTTTCTACGAGCTCTCGTGCTCGACTTTGAGCCGACGACGATGTTTCGAGAGCAGCGGGGAAAAAGAGTTTTAATAATCGTAGCTCTCCGCGGCCGCGGGAGAAGGAACGTCGTCGGTGTATTTGCAAAACATTAATCGGATGAGTAACGCGGCGAATTTTCGTCGTCGTCGCATCGCGGCAAAGGAGAATTATTGAATATATATCGCTTCCGAGACAAAGCCTCGTTGTCTCCGGGCCTAAAGTGCCTTGAGCAACGATCGCGCGGGGCTTTCGAGGAACGGCGGCAAGGTCGCGAGGCGATCGGGTCCGAAAAAACTAATAGAAACCGAGCAGCTTTAACGCAACGGCGGTCGGCGGCGGCAGTAGGCCAGCTTTGAATTCGAGCCAATAATAAATAAACGGTGTGTGCGCATGCAGGAGAGAGAGAGAGAGAGAGAGGATTTACGCAAAAAAATCGGACGCCGGAGGAGGAGGAGGAGCGCCGTGCGAAAGAGCGCGCAAATGGCAGACTTCCGTCTATTTGATAATCTAATCAATATCGGGGGTTTGAAAATAAAGTCTCTCTCTCTCTCTCTCTCTCTCTCTCTCGGGCCTCGAGTAATAAAAAGTGACGTTAGAGGAGCCGCGCGTTAATTCGATGTACGAGGAAGGCGACGATGGCCGTGCTTGCCAGTTAAACACCGGAAACGGGTATACGACGCTTCCGGCCGGATTGAGAGTTTGGCTGATCCGTTCGCGACGAGGGGCAGGCTCCGATACGCATTAAAAAAAAAAAAAAGGCCAAGCTTTTCTCACCCAGACTCTCCTCCTCGATCTCTCGCGTCCAAGTTCGCCAAGCGCACACAAGCTGCAGCAGGGCCTACTCTCGTTTCCGATCCCGCGGCAGCGGCATCGTCGTCTCTTGACTCACTCGTGTTTTTTCACTGGCGGCAGGTCATTTTTTCATCTTCCACACTCGGGCGACCCGACTCGGGAGTATATGTATCACTTTGAGCGGCGACAGCGGCAGCAGCAGCTAACGAACCTATCGGGAGGCCAAGTGCCGGCGAACTGCGCTCCGAGCTTGAAATAACCGCTGCTTCGCCCACATTGCCCGAGCGCGCCAACCCTCGCTCTGTGCCCCGACTCTCCCTCCACTCCTCGCGCTACCGAGAGAGCGCGCATCGCAGTCCCCTCCCCCCACTACGCGCGCGCACCAGCCGCCGCGAGTCGCGCGGGGCACGTGCAGAAGAGTGCGCTTTCCCCAACTTTTCCTCCCGACCTCGAGGAAGTCCTGCCATTGGCCGCGGACGCGCACCTACACCGCCGCCCCGTCTATAATCCTGAAATCTTTTTATTTTTAACGCCGCGCGCGCGCGCGCCTTCGGAAAAATTCGGTAAAAAGCGGGACCGGATCGGGCTATTTATAGAAGGGCGAGGAAAAGGAGCCGCTAATTACGTACAGCGGCACGCGCGCTTTTCGTCACCCCGTCGATATCGGGGGGGCTTTTCCGCCGACGCGGGGCCCCGGAAGTCGGCCTCTCTCTCTCTCTCTCTCTCGATTTTTTGACGCGCGCGCCGAAGGAAGAGGAGAGAGAGCGAAAAAAACGTCCGAGTCTATTTTTACGGCGTGCGGTCACTTCCGCCTTTTGACCCGGTCGGGGGCTGTTTTTCCCGAGTTCCGAAAGGAATTATATATCGTCCGCCCCCGCGGTGTTGTCGTTGCTCCGACTGATCCCCAACCGGCGGCCGGACACGAAATCTGGACGCCAAGGCCCTTTCGGGAGAGAAGGAAATGGAAATGAAGGTGGAAGTGGGAGCTCATTTTTCTGGGGCCGATGTGCTTCTTTTTTGTGGCCGGCACGCTGGCGAAAGGAGGGGCGCATGTTTAGAACACGTGTCGCGCGCCTTTTCTATATAGTGCCCCTCTCTCTCTCTCTCTCTCGACGTCGGCTCCGTGCCAGATCATGACCTGCGTCTGCGTCGTATTTTTGGTGTGCTCTCCTCTCTCTCTCTCTCTGTTCTGCGCACCGCGTAATCCGGCGAAAGCGCAGGCAAGAGGGCCGAAAGAGGGCCAATTAACGAGTCTACTTGCAATAATTGGGCGCGTGCCTCTGGATAAGCAAGTCGATGGCCATCTTAGAACATCCTGCCCCCCCGAGAGGGCAGCTTCCGATTTCGGGTTTTGCGGCCCTTTGCTCCGCCTATATATCTACTTGCCGACCTTATGCCTCGATCGACCGGCGATGGTATAAGAAAGTCTTCAATCGTAAAACAAAAGGCCAGCTCTCGCATTAGAATGCAAGGAGCGCTCTTACCGTTCGACGGATACGCCAAGTCGAACGAACCTTATCGCGCTAATCAATTATTCTTTGCGCAAGTCGGTGCCGCTTCTTGGCTCTCTCTCTCTCTCTCTCTCTCTCGAGGCGCGGGGAGCTGGTGCACCTTCGCTCGCTTATTACTTTAGAGAAAGATTCTCTCGGCGGTGATTTCACCGGCACAGGAATTGAAACGATTTCTTAATTGGCCTACAGTCAGAGCGGCCAGCTAAGCGCCTCTGACTAAGGTCCCAAACATTTTTCGGCTATCTCCGCGCGTCTATTAAATCCGACGCTCGAATTAAAAGTGCATTACCGCCCGAGACAGCGCTCTCCCCGTTATATAGAAAGTTTCGAAAAATTCCGCCCGTCGCAAGCTCTCCTCGAAATTTCGCGTCCCCGCCATCGCGGGGCGAGGCGCTTATAAAGAATGCTCGGCCCGTCGCGCGGTGCATCCCGCCGAGATAAAGGCCATTCACGTCCGCACTTCCGCCGATTGTTGCTTCCTCCCCTCCCTTTTTCGCAGCGATCGCGCACGTTTCTCCCCGCCGATACAACGTACGCTCCATCGTCTTTCGATCGGCGATATCTCGCCGATATCTCTCGCTTATTTCTCCCCCCCCCCTCCGCGTCGTCTCCGCCAATAAGCTGATTTGCAGCGTCGAGATTGCGGCTCCCGATCATCGGCGGAATTATATACCAAGATTGCCCATGTTAACGGTAATCAGCGTCACTTGCCGACTATTCGCAATGTTTGCGAGAAATTACCCGGCTTCTAAAAAAGAAATCTCAATCTCTCAATCCCCCCGAGAGATTCGCCCCGGAATCTCGGCTCGGCGTTTCTCCTCGAGAAAAGGGTCGCGCGCTCGTACACTTATTTTTTGCGTCTGCGCGTCGCGCCCGAAAATAACCGCCGGGGGATCTCGGCGGCCGCGAGCTGCAGACCGCAAGGCGCGCGAAATATATACTCTCGCGCGCATATCGCCCTGAAATAATAACTCGGAGGCAGAGAGGCAGCCGCACGGATATTTTTCCAGTTGTTTATTAGCGAGACAAGGGACTCGTTTTCACATGGTGTATAGGTATTTAACCAGAAATTTCAAACAAAACAGACGAGCCGCGCGCCGCTCCGTCCCGAGGGAGGAAGGGAAGCTTCTTCTCAGATGACGTTGAATCCGTCGGGCAGGTCCTCGAACAGGAGCTCATCCTGGTTGATCCGGGCGACGACGTCCTCGCCGCTGGGACTGCCCGCCGTCGGCACCGGCCTGTCGGGTATCAGCTGGACGATGAAGTTGCTCTGCCAGTAGCGGCGCCAGCGCCTGCCGTGCAGCCTGGTTACGGGGACGTCGAGAGTTTTGAGCTGTAGATGACGATTCACGGAGAAACGGTGCTATACCTCTGCAGCGTGAGCAGCCAGCCCCAGTAGGCGACGAGGGTGAGCGAGCAGGTGGGCAGCATGGCGACGATCGTCCAGGGGATGTCGCTCACCCGGTTCTCCAGGGCCATCTTCAGGGTCATCGCGCAGACGTAGGCGGAGAAGACGGCCAGCGGCGTCGTCACCACCAAGTACAGCGAGTCCAGGAGCATCTTCAGTTTTTGGTTTTTTTTATTTATTCGTTTCAGCTCTGTTTTTTTGTTAATCATTGCCTCTCGCGTTTATCAAAGTATATATATACATATATAAGAGAAATGAAAAAACAATAATTGCTTCGTTGGTACACAATGTCTTTATTTCGCTCTCTAGTCGTCGAGGTGGTAAAGTCGCCCGAGCACGGCTACTAGGTGGAGGAAATGAATAAGGCTGTGTATATGAATGAGCTGTACTTGGCGGGTGGCGACAAACGTCTTGATCCAGATGAGCAGGCTGCGCAGGACGCCGTGCCTCGGTACCCGCACCGTCGCGTACCTGTAGCCGCAGAGCTCGCAGCGCGTGTGACCGGACTCGGTGAGCCAGCGCTCCAGGCACTTGGTGTGCACGAGGCCGACCGTGCCGCGACATCTGCAAGCCAGGTGTCGGGTCGTTATATAGGCACGGAGACACGCAGATCGCCATGGATTCACCTGCAGGCGGACACCAGGAGGCCGAGGTCGAGATTCGCCGAGGACGTCCGCTCCCCGCCGATCAGGCAGCTCTGCCGCGATATCGTGTTGCCCATGTGGCAGATTCGGCAGATGTCGTTGTTGCTGCCGCTGCTGCTGCTGTTGTTGCTGCTGCTGCTGCTCGCGACTACGGCGGCGGCGGCGACTTCTTCTGGGCGGGCAGTGGTCAGAGCGTTACGAATCGCTAGCTCGTCCCCGACGCTCCCGCACTCACCACCACCGGCGGCCGCCTTCTCGACGCCGACGACCTCCCTCGTCCACTGCTTGACCTCCTTTCCCGCAGGCTTGTCGAGGCCGCGGCACAGCATCCCCCGGACGATCTCATTCTCGCTGCTCTTCTCCTGCTGCTGCTGCTGCTGCTGCTGCTGCTCTCTGCGGCTAGCCGGCGATAGCTCTAAAAAGAAAACAAAGGGACCGGCACCTGTGACCGGTACTTGCGGAAAAGACAGCCCCCGATCTAACCTATTGTTGCTTGGATCTCTGCGCCCTCGGTCTCGGCCTGCGGCTCCTCGTTTTGCGCTGACATCAAACTCTCGCGTTCATCGCCGAGCCCCTCGAAAGTAATAGACTTGTCAATTTAGTGTACCGATCGCTCATCCTTTACCGAAACGCGCAGAGCCCAGCGGCGGTGGCGGCGGCTGCTCCCCAATACTCCTCGCTGAAAAGCTCCCCCCTTTCCTTTTTTTTCTTTTTTTTTTTCGCTCCGGCCCCTTGAAGTCAGCGGCAATAATATTTTGCCCGAAAATAGATTAAGGGCCACTGCAGGCTGCAGGCGCGACTCTCGGGTCAGGCACCTGCTCCGCTATATATATAAGTCGCATTATTATTAATCCCGATCCGAGCGTGCGGTTTAAATTAGACTGCACGCACGCGCGCGCGCGCAAGAGAGAGAGAGAGAGAGATCGAGCTTTTCGAGAGAAGCCGGCGGCGGCACGCAATTGAAAATAAAAGGAAAAGCATCGGAAGAAGCTACTCGCCGCAGCATCCGCAAAGCGCCTGCGGAAGTTTACGTCGATTGTATAAGCGCGACTCGCATTATGGCCCGTTAATTCACTTCCTGGATTAATCTCGATCTCTTTGCTTTGATTCGTCTGCGCGGACTGAATCGAAATCGCCAAGTAAACACGGCGTAATTCCGGCCCAAGAGAGAGCGCGTTCACTTGCAGCCGCGCGGTGGCGGCGTCCGTCTCTCTTCCGATTAACTCGCTCGCTTATGGCTCTTCCCCCAATTAAAAGCTAAGCCCAAGGGGGAAAGCAGCGCCAAAACTCTTTTTCATTTCGTTCGTTCGCGCTAATAATATTCAGCTTGGTGCACGCTTGACCAAATCTTTTTATCTTCGAAATAATTGAAAATTTTAAAATCATTCAATGCACGAAAAATGGTTCTTTTACTATACACTTTATTTATTATTTTAATCAACTAATAAGAAAAATAATATGGGTTCGGGCAGTGTTTATAAATTAAACTATGTTAGACAATTTTTTTTTCTTTATCACGAAATGTATCTTTCTGTATGAAAAGCTATGGCTATAATACAGTTTTATTCACTAAGAACTATTATGAAATGCCAACAACAATGAGTCATCCGTATCGTCTCGACAGTAGTAAAGCTCTTTAAATCTAACATAGTTTTCAGTCCGCAAGTAAACTGACAATTTTTTCTTCCTAACGAAAATTTACATACTTTAAAAATTCAAACGAGTATGCATGTGATGGGTGTTCTCTCTCTCTTCAATTTTGTCATGTACATAACCAACAATCTCAAAGTCTACGTCGCTACTCGGTTTACAACGTCGCATTGGGTAGACCCATTTGGCGAATCTTTCGCCTTTACAAGCCAAGGTAATGATAGATATTCTTCAATTCTTAATTCTAAATATTATTTTATTTACTCTGTGAAAAAAGATATAACATACGACTGTTTATTTAGAGCAAAATGTGAAAAAAAACTTAAATACCAAAAAATGTTTTAAATAAGTATACATAACTTTAATTTCATCTGTGCTCATAATTCTTACTTTTATTTCACAAAATAAACAATTTACATAGCTTTCTTTAGATATAAAAATTGAGTCTGAAGAAAATGTTTCTTGTATCATCTCTTCAAATATAGTTCACAATGCTTCTCGTCTTTTCCAATACAAGGGTTTGTTTATATGTACGTATGTATTAATTACATATACATATATATATACATACTCGTAATGAGAAGTCATTATAGAACCGTAATTATTCGCAAACTAACTTTGAACGTGCAGACACGTTCCGTCGAAAAATCTTTTTTCCAAAGACAATCAACTAATTTATTTGACTCGTTAAACAGCTTTCAAGAATACATCTAATAAAGCTTTTGTCCAATTTCGTAAATAATATATACACAGATATCGCAACGGCTTCCTTGATTTCTACTTCATAAAGGTCATCCGTGTATAAAATAGAATATTAGATAACAAATAAGTAATCAAGGGATAAACGAGTATCCTTTCGAATTATCCATAATATAAGGCAAAACTGAATACTTATAAACGGTTACAATGCTTACGTGTACGTGTCAAAATCCCGCGATATAAGAAAGGCTTTCTCTTTCCGAGTGAACATTATTTATGTAATACAAGAGCATAGTAATATCGCGGGTTACAAAATTCGCGCTTCTGTCCATAATAAAAACTTTCGATATCACTTGTGATATAGTATATATAAATCGCTTGAAAACACATATCGACAGCTTCAGCATCATCGTCGCCATAATCATAGTCTCTTTCGCGCAGATCAAACATCGCATATAATGTAGCAAATAGAAGAAGCAGAAGAAAATGTACGGCGTAAGCAGTTTTTCTCTTTGAACTGGCACGCACTTTCTTGTCTCTTATGGCAGTACAAGTTAACATTCAAAAAGTACGAGAGAGAGAGAGAGAGAGAGAGAGAAAGAAAATAGGGATATAGAAGAGAGAGAGAAAGAAAGAGAGAAATAAGGTACAAAGTAAGATTAAAGATTTCCTCATGATAGTTAAAAAACGGCTGAAAATACTTGCTCCAAAGTTGGAGATTTGATTATCTTTCGCATGAGAAATATGCCGTTTTTCAAACAATGTTTAAGAGAGAAAAAATATAAAGAAAAAAGTAAGTTTTGAAGAAAAAGAAAAGTTGTGTGCCGAGGTGTGTACTAGTACGCAACCAGTTTTAAATGGCTGCAACGACAGCAGCCGCTGTTGCAGCAGCAGCGTTGGCTGCCGTCGACGAGGCCGAGGACGAGGACTTCTTTTTGAGGACGATATCCTTGATGTTGAGGTTGACCTTTTCCTTCCGCGGGGGCGGCACAGACTGCAGGCAGAAACGCTTGAAAGCCTCGAGTTCGCGCTCCGCATCATCCATGTCGCCATCCTCGAGGTCTATGTCTTTCGGCGTGAATACGCTTTCTGCAAAAGATACCTACTCAGTATACCCCACCCACTATTGCGCCGGTTTTTACTAATACCGGCGCATATTCTGCTTCTTTATTCTTTTGCAACAAAAATCATCTCGTTTGTAATCAAAGTTTGTAAAAACGCTCTGCTCTGATATGTAATTCTTAGTCATATTAATTAAAAAGCCGAATTTCTACATTAAAAAGATTCAGCATAAATTCCTTTACTAAGAGGTTAAAAAAGGCAAACAAAATCAGATAGCGAGATAAGTAGAAAGAGAACGAGAGAGAGAAAAAGAGGCATCTGTCGCACATTTGTCGCGCGCTGCACAAGACGGCAGAAAGCCCTTTTCTATTTTTAACGCGCTTCTATATACGCTGAGCCGGGGCCCGCAAAAAACACAAAACCACCATAAAATCTGCAAAGGTTATTTTTTCGCTTTACGATATGAAATTAAACATAAACATCTTACTTCAAAAATACTAATCTATACCTATTTCTTATTTACAAATTCAAACTTTCTAATTTTAATTGATAAAGTATTTCATGTCAAAATTATTAGTACTGTTATTAATTAATTTTAAAAAAATGAATGTGATTTTACTTAATTACTTAAGTTTTCATTCTGTTGTGATAATTACAAGAAATATTCAACAGTAAAAGATTTATATTTTCTTTTTCTTTTTTTTTTAAATTTTGATCCAGATTAGTAAAAAAGTATTTATAACTGTTAATTTTAGGAATTGCTTTCATTTATAGAACAATTTTTTAATACATAAAAAATATTTGTCTTTATTACAAACATATTTACATAAACAGTTTAAAATTTTAAAAAATATATGACTAAATTTGATGCGCATAAATATCGGTTTATGGTTGATAAGTCAATTTTAAATTCTTTTGTAATAAAAGCTATTTTATTTGAATATATTGTTTTTCTAATTATATTTCATTAATTCGAAAATTAATGAAATCCTACCACTAGTATCACATAACTTCTCGTCATAAAAAAAAACGCTATTTGCAAAAGATTGATTACGAAATCTGAGGTAAATAGGTTAAGATGGCTTTTCTTTTTAATGCTACTTAACAAAATGATGCTTAAAGAAATTTATAATGCTATAAATACTTAGAATTCTTTTATGAAAATAACAGACAGTAACGCATCATATTTCTTTTCAACTGTGAATTGACGTAAAAAAGTTATTTCACAGTAAGAAATAACATTTGAATAGTTAATTAAGATCAAACATAAAAAACCACCTTTTCACAATATTTGGAAAGTTTTGTTTATAAATATTATTTTTTCTCACCAACGAGATTCCAGTCATCTCCGCTTTGTCGCACTCCATTTCCACGCTTCTTCTTTTTCCGGCTCTTAGAATTCGTATTTGCATTCAAAGTATTTCCTCTAGATTCGTCAAAGTGTTGGTGTTGCTGTTGCTGTTGAAGATGAGGAGGTGGTTCGGAGCTCTTAATTTTCGTTAACGTTACACTCGTACCCTTTAAGTTTATGCCATTTTCGGGTATGTTTGGCGATTGACCATTCGTAACTTTGCTGATCTGAATACTAGATAGACCGTTGTTGAATAATGTAGATGAAGACTGGGTTCGGTCGTTATCAGGTTGTTGCGCAAGTCGTCTACGAAGTTCCGCGAGATCCGTTGATAGTTGCATCCCATTCGAGCCTTTCATAGTACCTGATACTTCACTTCCGCCTATAAAACTGTTGTTACTTGGCTAGAATTCACAAAAGATTCAATAATTTTAAACTTGTCATTTTTATTTATGTATTCAGATTAAAATTTTAAAATGAAATTTATAAAATGTACTTTTTGTTCTTCTAAGGGAGAGAGAGTTCATGTGATTCTCAAATCTCACCTTATTCGTTTCGTTGGGATTAATGTTTCCCTTGATAATAAAATCAGGCTTTGGTGGTGGCTGCAATCCAGCATTGATAGCCTGCTGAAGAGCTGGGCTACGGATTGTAACCATTCCGTTTTCAGCAACTTTAATGATCGCCGCCTGTTGCGACGTTGGTTCCATTTTTGGAGGTGGGGGACCAAAAGCTGGATTTCGAATGGTTACCATGTTTGTAGCTGGATTATGCAAAATCCGAGCCGATTCTGTATTCATGTAGTCGTTTGCATACGACTGTTGTTGTTTACTACTCTGTTGTAAATGGTTGCTGTTTTGTTTTTCATTAATGCCTGTTAAAGCCGAGTTCTTGTTCTTCTTTTTTTTCTTTTTTTTCGATGTGGAAGATTGGCTATTCGAATCTTTTGACGAATCTATAGAATTTAATGTTAAATTACATTTTGATTTAAAGAAATTTAAATTAAAATTTTTATAGTACTATTGCTATTCTTTACAAAATAAAATTTAATCTTTTACCTTTATCTGCATTTTTGGGTATTAAATCTTGCTTTAGTCTTCCTGTATCGACAACAATAACATTACCAGTTCCTTGAGAATTTCCATAATTTGATGGAGGAATGCCACTCATTGGTGCAGCAATAATTGTAGTTTGCTTTGGCATATTGTTAGCAGGTTTTACAGTAGAATTGGTCTTTATTGGAAGCGGTTTCACGGGAGCATCAACTTTAGTAATAGTAATACCAGGTGGAAGTTTTAAATTTTCGATATTTATAGTAGTTGAAGAATTATTTATTGGTTCTTTATAATGGCTGTTTAACGAAAAATCATGCGACTCTTTCTTTTGATTTTGAACAGTCTCAAAGTTTTGCTTGTGTTTGTTTGATGTGTTTTGACCTGCTTTTGAATTTTTCAAAACGTCAGTCTTCGTTGTTGAGACACTCTGATTAGAATTATTGTTAATGCCGCCTTTCCCTGATTTACTAGAGTTAGCTTGGTTAGCATTATTAATTTTCTTCTGATTCTGATTCTGATTCTGATTTTGATTCTGATTCTTATTAATTTTTGCAGTTTTACTATTAGAATTTGTATTAGACTGTTGCTGTTGATGATGTTGCTGTTGCTGCTGCTGCTGTTGCTGTTGTTGTTGTTGTTGTTGTTGTTGATGATGATGAAGATGCTGCACTTGTTGTTGCTGCTGATGCTGCTGCTGCTGTTGTTGCTGTTGTTTTTGAGAGACCTGCTGATTCGTTCCAATCTAAGTAGAAAAGAATAATTTATTTAAATGCATGCAAAGAAACTTATAATTACTATTGATTATTTAGTTCTTACCTTATTTGATTTCTTATTTGCTGCCTTGGAATCTTGCTTTTGTGAATTGTCATGTACAATAGATTTCGCAAGATTTTCTTTATTTTCATTATTTTGCTTTTTGTCTTTTTTAGATTTTGCACTCTTTGTTTCGACAGTGTTCTGCTGTTGACGTATCTTTTGATCTTCCTGTTGTTTTCCAGTCTTTGATTTATCCTTATTTGCCTGTTGTTGCTGCTGTTTTACATTTTTTGAATCATTCTTTTGGTTTTGCTCAGATTTGGCATTATTACTGCTACTATTGTTGTGAGATTGTTGAGATTTATTAGCAGTCTGAACTTGATTTTGTTGGTTACCTTTATTTTTTTTCTTCTTGCCAGTTTGTGGTTGTTTTTCTTCAGATTCTTTAGTTTGACCATTAACAAGTGTAAATAAAACTCTGTCTTCAGCAGGTGTTTGACCCTTTAATGTAATAGTTACTGTCGGTTCAGCATTATTAGATTCCATTATTCTCTTGATAGTAACAATCTGTAACGCTCCATCAGAAGGTGTCCCTGATTGTTTACTATCCGTATCTTTTTTTAATGCTTCTTGCTTCTCCATTTCACGCCTCAATTTCTTTCGTTCTTTCATCGTTAAACTACTCAGATCTTTGGGCACCTCATTAGGAGAAGTCGGAGAAAAAATTTCATGAATGTTTCCAGTCATTTTCTTTAATTGATTTGTATTAACAGGTTCAGCAATTTTGTCTAAATTAAGAGTCTTCTTTTTTACATTTTCCACTGTCGTCACATTTGTGACCGACGACGAGATAATTTTAACTTTGTTGGCATTTTTAAGGTTATTATTGGTAATTTCATTTTTTTTCTTATTAGTACTATCTTGCTTCGAAACTGAAATCGCTAATTTTGGTGCAGACATAGTAGTAGGAAGAATCGACACTTCAGGCAACTTTTGTTGTGGCACTGGTTTTTTTGCAGCTTGCTTTTGAGGATTTACTACAGTAATTGTAACTTCCGGATTTTTCTTTTGCAATTCTATTAATTTTAACTGTTCTTCCTCCTCTTTTTGTTTTTTCATTTTTTCTTCAAGCTGTAACAGATTTAAATTTTCACGTTTCGTTATTAAAAATTTTACATCTTTTTATACTATACGGTAAAACTGTTGATAAATAAATGATTTATATATTTTATTTTTAAATTTATTAATGTGAAATAAAAAATACGTTATACTTTGTACCTTTTTCTGCTTCTGTCTCGCTTTCTTCTCAGCCTTCTTCTTATCTTTTTTTCCTGTTTGATTACCTTCAATAAATTCAACAGCAGCTTCTATATTCCAATGATCTTCTTTTGGTTTCACTGGAACAGTTGGTGTAGCTGTAGTAGTGGCATTTATAGTTTTAGCAGCAGCTGTGGTGGTGGAATTAAGATTTTTAGAAAGTGGTGTATTTGATCTTGAAGCTGGATTCGGTACAACTGTTGAATCAACATTAGTAATTGTTGAAGAGGTTGAAGAAGAAGACGATAACGACGAAGATGACGACGAAACTTCCACTGCATTTTTCGGGTGCGGATTGTAAGTTGCTTTGCACACCTTTGACTTCTTTTTTGACAAAATCTGCCTAAGCCTCTCCCGCATCTCGTTATAATTTCGACTGACAGGCGCCACAGACGGCTAGAAGATAATTTTTTTATGAAGCAAGATGAAATTTATATTTAAAAATAAAATAAAAATGTCATATAAAAAAGTTTGATAAAATTCGATTAAAACCTACCACCCCGTGACCAAATACTTCACAGTAACAGCAGTCACAGTGTCGATTAGAATCCCTTGGAGTTGGGCTATTCGTTGTAGAACCTGAATCTTCGTGACTGCTACCGGAATCGGAGCAATCACCACTTTCCCGACCTAAAAGTTATAAAAAAATTTTCTATGAATTAACTGAAGCATTAAATGATACTACAGATTGAAAAATATAAAAAAATACTTTTTTCCAACTCAGGCATGAAATAGCCCTCATTTCACTCTAGAAAGTAGCGTAGAAAATCGAGCATTTCAAACGTTTGACAAAATTGTTTGTCCAAGCGGGGAACTTTTTTTATTTAAAAAATTTAAAAAAAAATAGTTTTTCTATCTGTTTTTACGATTTCTGTGCACAATTTGAAATGCACAATCATCTATTCAACTTTCTAACACCAAAAGAGGGCTTTTCATACCTTCGTTGAAAAAAAAAACACGTGTGTAAAACGGGAAGAAAAGCTATTTCGGACTCGGGTGAGGTTTTCAGCACTCGTCTATGGGTATGTTCCGAAACGGCAGCAGCAGGCAGTTTGGCCGTAAGACCAGTACTGCCAAACTGCCTGCTGCTGCCGTTTCGGAACACACCCTCTGTCTCGGGCACCTTCGACTTCGACTCCGTGCAGAACACCTCACCCTCGCTAGATATAATAGCTTACTTTCTCCCCTTGTTGCACAATGTACTATTTATTTCGTATCCCATCTTAAGCAACATTTTTGAATATTTATGGTAACGTTTATGTGGCATTTTTAAATCTATTTTTATTAGTTTTCTTGTCAAAAATAAAAAATATTAATTATTCAATGTATTAAATGTTACTTATTCAAAAGAGAAAATTAATCAATACGTCATGATCATTTAATAAAACAAAATACACGAACGTGTAACAGGCGATTCGGTTATTCGATTTTACGATCGAGTGTCGCGGCTCCTCTTTATTAACTGATATGTATAAGTGAATGTCTAGTAGATAATCTTTGAGTCTTTGTTTACAAAATAAATGATTTTAATGTTTCCTATATATCGTATTGTATTTTCGTGCTACTTTATCGAGAAAACCAATTTTATTTCGTTATAAATCATTCTTTTCTACATTTTTATTTTAGACTTGAAAACTAAAAAATTAAAGTATTGATGAAATGACATATATTGAAGCAGTATATAAAAAAGTAAACTAAAAAAACCCACATAGCACAAGGATCAGTAAAGACTTAATGAAAAATCATTTAAATTACAATGAAGTCCTCATACTTAACGTCTTTGACATTTTGTACTATTTGGGAAAAGTGATAAAAAAAATCTAAAAAATTGATTAAAAGTATTTACAATCATTTGTCGATAATCTTTTAATATGTTTGACTATGTGCTGCTGTTTATGACAAGCTACTGCTGCTGATGGATGATTGTTATGACCTACATTCGTTCGATGAGGACCAGAGGACTTAATTACAGCATTTGATAAACTTCCGTGCAAATGAGAATGAGAAGAACCTGTGCAACATTGACAAAAAATGCGACACGCGAAACATGTCTTCCATTAGACATAAAACATCTTTCCAAGCTTATTTTTAACGTTCTAAAAATATACGCTTTACATTAGATTTTATTGTATTCGATTTAATTTACAAAGCTGAATTTAAAATAATATTTACTTGTTGCAAACAGTTACATGATAGGAATGTTATGATGAAAGAAAATATGGTATAGAAGAAATTGAGAAAGGACGATTTTTTAAAATACTTACATCTACCTTGATGATGATGATGATGTACATGCCCTTGGTTATGAGTTGCACTGGGTGTTTGAGTAGTTGAATGCCTAGTTTGCGTTTGAGCAGTTTGGGCCATTGCAGTTTTAGATACTTTTTTTAATGGCTCTTTAATGCTTTCAACGCTTTGTTTTGTTAAAGAGAACCGCGAAAGTGCAGAACAATCATTAGATTCATTGTTTACTGCTACCATGGGATCTGGAATAAAAAAATGTTAAAATTATTTATTTATTGACATTATTTTATGCAAAATGTGTGAATAATATTTTAATTACCTTTAACGTTCTCAGTATCAACACAATTTTCAACTACATTATTTTGCGAGTTCTGAGATTTCTCTTGATTGAACTGCAATCAGATGAAATATTTAAAATTCATTCATAAGAATGTAAAAAAATATTTAAGAAACTTACAATTGTAATTGAGTTAGGAATTGGTTCAAAAGAATGACATACGCAAGATTGCTTTTCACAGGAAACAGACTTATTAAAATCCTCCTTCACTGTCTTCTCCGTACAAGAAGGATAAGTTTTCTTCTCTTTTGAAGTTCTGGTTGTTTTGTCTTCCTCCAATGTGGATGATGAAGTTAAAGCTTCCACTAATTCTGATAACCTTTGTTGAGGAGATTTTTTCCAATCATTAAACATACTTTGTATTTCAACAGCATTGGGAAGGGTACACGATTGAAGGTCAGAATTATGATTTGAAATCTCTTCAGTTTGTACATCATTACTACTGTAAAAAATAAATTTATTAATATTTAAAAATTAAAATTCAAAATACTTTTTATCTTACCTTTCATCTACCTCTTTTACTAATTCTTCTTTACTATTAATATCAGCACCAGAAGTTGGTGGACTAAAACCCGGACTGTTTTTTATCCATTCAAAATCTTCTCTGGCTTTTTTCATCACTGAACCAGTAACTTGCTCAGCACTGAAATAAAAGATTTTATTACAAGTAAAGAAAAAAAATACAAATATAAAATAGCGTACTTTAGGAATAGTTACTTATACTTATCAATAAGTCGCTCAATTTCTGGACTCAGAGATCCAATTTTTGTAATTTCATCATCAAATGCGAGGTAACGATGAACAAGGTAATAATACTCTGAGCCCTTTAGTGGCACATGTTTCCTTAACTAAAATATTTAAACAATCATAGTTGAGAAATGTTGTAAAAAGAAGTTTTAATTTTATTTATGTGGGTCAAAATTACCTGTCCAATAAATGGAGGCAAGTTATTTTGTATCAAAGGATCACTGTAAACGTAATTTTGATACAGACTTTTATTAATATAACCCCACGTCAAATTAACTTTGCTAAAAAGTTCTTTTTGCAGAGGTTCTAATAAGTCAGAAATATATACAGCTGTTGCTAATAATGCTTCGTATCCATCTAAAAGTTCTGTTGAAAATAATAATGTCTGTTACTTCAAATTTAATAGATAAAGCATAATTTAATAAGATTGATTAATATCCTTACTTGTTAAAAAAACTTCTGCTAGATTATCAATTGTACGGTCATACAGAAGAGTTAACAATTGAACTTTTACACCTATCACAAATTCTTGTGCCTGACCTACCAACCACATGAATAAGTGATAAGGTACCCTTTCACATAATCTGTAAAAAGTTGAATTTGCAGAATTTCAATATTTAATAAATTAGTGCAAAATAAGTAAAATTATAAATTTTTATCAAAATTCTGTACTTACAAAACTACAGACTCTCGAAGTTCAACAAAGTTCTCTATGGAATCAAGATCTTGCGGTTGATGAGGCAGTGGTGGTGAGCATGGATTAGTAGAAAATCCAGAAGTTTCCATAAACCAGTTGAAAGTATAACGTATATACTGCCTTAGGTCCATTCCCAGGCGCCTTAGCCTCATCATTTCTTGCAAGTCTTCTGTCGATAAATCCCTTTGCTTCCACTTACAGTCTTCACAGTTGCACAAATCTTCAGTGGTGGTGCTGGCAGTGAGAGACAACTGTTGGTTATCTAAAGTTTCATTATCCTGCCCAGTTTTAACAGCATCTTCACCGTTCAGCACCACCTCTCCCGATAATCGGTCCTCTTTTTCCTCTACATCCTAAAAGTAAAAAAGGCCATTTAGTAGTTGACTTCAAGTGAGCAGATTGACAAGTGATCCGAACATGACCTCTTTGGGCAGTGGAGCTGGGCAGGTCTCAGGGGGTGGCGACAGCTCCCGAGCAGGTGGCGGCGTCTCGGAGCCGGCATGGTCACTGGCCTCCTCGACTGCCTCGTCCTTGTGCTCCTTGGTGAGGACGTCGCCCATGTCAGCAGTCGATTCTGCTGCTTCTTTGGCTTCCGGAGTCGCAGGAGGAGGAGGAGTGGGTAGCCTGCTCTCCGAGCTCTCTCCCTCGCTGCTCATTCTCCCTGGCTGACGTGAGCACGACAACGACTGGGGCTGACTCTGCCGAGCAAAGGCTGCAGCTGCGGAAGGGCACTCACACGCGGAGCCGTCCGTCTGCGGCTTACGATGCGGCGGCGGCGGCGACGAGGCCTCGCTCAATCGGTTCACGCTGCTCGCACGTCGTGTCGACGACGACGACGCAACCGCACATGCTACAACGCCGTACGCACACTCGCACTTGCTCTCCTCTTGTACTCTCCGCGCCTCCGCTCACTGCCCGATCAGCCCGATTTCTCTCTAATATGGCGCCGAGAGACAGAGAGAGATGAACGACTTGCGCACACTCGCGGACTCGCGACTAGACCTGCTGCGTGCCTGCCTGCGCTGGTAAAGACGCGCGACCAGCTTGCAGCTTCTGCACTCTTCTTGTCTTGTTTTCCTTGCCGTCCTTTACACTAACTTCTCGCTTAGGAATCTAACCGCAGAATAATTAAGCGGTGGATCAGCCTGCTCCTGCAAAATTTCAGTGCAAAGCAAATTAATTATTTTAGCTAGGCTGGAGGCTGTCGCAAAATAAGAACTTTGACTTTTCGAATGTAGTCTACTTATGCTTTCGGGCAAAATACCTTGCACTAATGAAAGTCTTCGATAATAAATGCACTCAAGGACGTCTTTTGTGCGCTCAATTTTAGGCGTTTTACCCTTTTACTCTTTCATTTTCAGAGAGCAGTCTTTTATCAGCACTTTTTACATTTTTTTTATTGTTAGATACATTATTGTTACTTTTTCAAATTAATACAACATATAATTTTTTTATAACAAAAATAATAACGTGTACATATATTTATTAGACATTCGAAAAAATTAAAAAGTACTATAATTATAATTCAAGTTTTAAATCTTTGGACGGAAACTATGGTAGTATAATAAAATTTTCATTGCACTCTGATTTTGATAAGGAGTGCATACAATTCGTCAATCTACAGTAAAAGGTAATGAAAAATTATACATTTTTTAAATAATTTACTTAAAATCATAGTTATATTTCTAAATTTTATTGAAATTCCTGAGCTCAAGAACTTGCGTAGAAAATTTAAAAATGGTAAAACTATAATTTGCTCAGAATACGATTTTGAATGACTCTCATCTGTGCGTGATGGCATTTATACATCTATAGATATAATATATACAAAATGTGCGTTATGTGTATATACGATATCATAGGTATTATACATATAAAATGTTTTTGAACAGGGATTTACTTTATCGTTCCCTGATACGTATACAGTGTGTGAGGCGCTTGATCGGTACAACTAAATGATCATTGATATATATAGATATTTATACCTCATCGCGTGTTCGGTTAGGAATGTTAGGATAGAAAGATATATCAAAAAAAGATTGAAATTGTTCTTCTTATTTATATTTTTTATCTAATTATTTACTATAAAAAATGGCTGGAAAAGATGCACAAAGTGGATTTCAACCCGTAAGTTAAAAGTAAAAATAAATTATTAGTGAGGTTAGAAATTGGATTGTTTATTTTTAGGATTCAGACGTTCATATTTCTTTTGAAGATCAACAAAAAATTAACAAGTTTGCAAGACAAAATGCTAAAATGGACGATTTTAAGGAAGAATTAAAACTAAAACAGGTAAACTACCTTTTTTAACTTGTAAAAATAGATAGAAACATTAAATTTTGTGTTGCTTTAGTATTACCATGTAAGGCTTGGAAGTAGTAGAATTGTACAGATTTTTAATTAAGTCTATTTTTAAGTTATTGACTTAAATTGTTGATCTTTTTAGAATGAGTTACAAAATTTGAAAGATGCCTGTAGTGAACTGGAACTATTTGATGATGATGCAGAGATTCCATATCATATAGGAGAAACTTTTGTGAATCAAGATTTGTCAAAAACTTTGGTAATCTTTAATAATGTTAATAATATACAAATATAGAAAATTAGAATTATTCACAAAAATTTATTAATAAATATTATGTTTATTACTTATTGTAGATCTGTTTGGAAGAAGCTAAGGAGAAAAAAGAAAAAGAGATTATTTTATTAGAAAAAAAATGTGACGCATTAAAAGATATGATGAGTGACTTAAAAGCACAGTTGTATGCTAAATTTGGTAATCATATAAACCTAGAAGCTGATGAAGAATAATAAAATTCCAGAAAGTTTATGAACTCTTGAGCAAAGAACTAATATATATCATTACATTAATGATAAAAAACTCATCAAAAAATTAATTTATGTAACTGAAAAAACTGAATTTTAGCACTTTTAATTTTTTATTATCTAAAAATACCTTTTTTACTGTATAAATATATCAAAACAGTGGCTTAAAAAGATAAGTAAAAAATGCAAATTCTTTGAAATCTGTTTATATTTTATTTTTTACATTCATCAATGGTAGTTGAATTAATAGCTTTTAAACCTTTAGTTTTGTGTCCTAATGTGAGAGGGATAAAGAAAGTAGGTTGTTTGGATTATAATACAAAAATATTACGATTATTTGTATAATTATGTGCATTGATAATTTTAGATAAGATCTCTAGTTCTTAATGTAATTTAATTTAAATTGATTGTTTGTTGTAATTTAGTAACTAAATAATCACAGCTTAGGGTGACAAATATGCAAGGCAAGAAAGCATTTCTTTGTTCACTGAATAATCAATCTTATCCTACACAACAAAAAATTATTCTTTTCCTCTTGGCTTTTTTGGACGGTAAAAAATGCTCAGTTTCTACGTCACACGGTTCTATACTTAATACGGTTCTAATACTGGAAAAAGAACTACTCGGAGATAAAAGCTCTATTTGATGCCCATTATCAGAAACAGATGTAGGTGATAGCAAAGGTGAACGATTATTAAATTTAGAAAATCTTTTTTTGTTATTTTGCAAAATATTTGTAGTTTCTGGAGCAAAGTGGTTTTCAAGAATATTCAACTCCGTCGTTGAATCTGCTTCCATTAACTCGCTTTTGTTTTTTGCAAAATTTAATTTTGTTCTTTTTTCCAATGCTGGTTTTAGATCCTCCTCTTTCAAAGGCAATATTTTTATTCCAGGTAAATACAGTGGAAAATCTAGATCACCAAGATCAGATACTGGGGTTTGTGGACTTTCTGCTTCTGGATCAAAAGTTTGAAAGCTCTTTTTAGTACTTGTGAGAATTTCATTCTCGAGAAAATTTCTAAAAACTTGCTTAGCAAGTTCTGTATTTTTTAAATTTGATCTTTTTCCTTTAGTAATGGCACAATTCTGAACGTTAAGTTTTAACGTTGGTTTAGGTAATTGCAATTCACAAATATCACTTTGAATTTCTAATGGCGTTTGTCACTTATCAGTGAGAAAAGATTGGTCGCTTTGCCGACGATGCTGGTAGGTGAGAGGCGCAACTATTCGGCTGTCTTTACTGATGTAATATTCATTAAAATCTAATCTAACGCTTAATAATTGCAAAGAAACATCTTCCGCGGAAGCTAACATCAATAGGAATTTCTTTACGCGATCCTGTGAAGTATAGAATGAGGTTTGAATAGTTTTAAATTAAAAAACAAAAAATTAAAAATATTGAACCTTTACCTGATATGTTCTCGATAATAATTTAAGTTTCATTGATAGAGTGTTTAAATATTTGAGAAAACCATTTCTTCTTTCCACATTTTCAGCATCTTGGTTTTTTGAGCGTCCCCACTGCTTTTGATTTTCAGTTTCTTTGATAAGTTTTTCTTCATTCATTCGAGCTTCATATTCTGCGGTAGCGCGAGCTAAAAATGTTTCCTCAAGAGATTGTAGCTCTAGTATCGGTCCATACACAGATCGAAGGTGATTCATTAGTGCCTAAAAAAACGATGTAATGATTTTGATCAATATGAAATTTAAGGATATTATCGTTGTCAAATTTATTAATGATATACTTGAGATTGTTCATCCAGGAGTGTGCCTCTTCTGACAGCCTCAATAAAATGAGTATGTGCAGTGATAATATCATCAAGGGAAGATGCTTGTCCAAGTTGTTTGGCAAAAACATCCCAAGAACATTCAATAACCTAGCACAATAAACAATTACGTAAAATTTATTTAATTTTACATTAAAAATTAAAGTAACGTATTTACTTCGAATAAAAAGTAATACTGCATTTGATGCACAAGATGCACCATACTACTCGTAATTAAATGAATGTGCTTTTGAATTGGCAAAATTTCTGGCATTTTTCTAAACATTTTTGCAGATGTTATTTGTTGTTTCCATATTGCCGACAGAATTGTTTCCATCCGTTTTGCTCGCCAAAGAGAGAAAAATACTGCTTGGTATATTTGACGACTTGGTTCCAAAATCTGTGTTGGCATGGACAGATGATATAAAATAATTTATAAGACAGTTTATAAATTAAAAATATTTACCGTTCCAATAGGACCATCTACATTATAATCGAGAGCAAAAACGTCCCATCCAGTTTCATTTTCTGAGGGTGCTAATAATTGAACATCCAACCTTTTCTGGACGTCCAATTCGTCCAATTTAGTACTTGTAGCTCTAATTGCAGTTTCCAAAATTGAAGAAATATTATGAGAGTATAAAGAATTTGCTGATTTTGCAAGTTCCGGTCTATAAAAAAAATGTTATTTTATTATTAAATTTACAATTTTTTTTATATTAATACACGCAAATTATAGAATAACTCTTCATATATTTTACAAAATACGACTTACTCTAAAAGGTGCATTAAATGCTGAACAAAATGTCCCTGCCCTAATAAAAGATATCCTTTTATTCCTTGTAAATGGTCCATTAAATGATACTGTTTTGTCAATATATCCACTACTCTTGTTGAAGTTTCTTTGTAAGCTGCATCCATCATTGTTTGTAATGGTCCATCTGGATCCATATCAAAAAATGCTTCAACTGAAATTCGAACAAACCAATTAATCAGGAAAATTAAAAAGAATATTTTTTTTTAAGATTAAAAATAGATTACCTCCAATTTTTTCAGCTGGATTTCGAAATGTTTCGGAATCTCGACCTTGCAGAGGTGAAAAATCTTTGCAAACTTCTCTTAAAAAGTTTATACTTTTTCCTGTTCCTAGAATCTTTTTTGCTTGAGATCTACTGATAAATGATGGCACCATAGAATCTCTTACTTGATATTTTTCATGCCACATTCTTTCTCCAGCAACTTCTGCACATGATTCAATGAAGAACTCTTTGTAAGGATCATCCAATTCTCCATCTGTTATCCATCTCAAAAGCATGTTATAAAGTGGCTCAGAGACACTTTCCAATATCTTTTTTACAAGTTTTTTTACCCTAGGATCACCGTGATGACTAAATTCATACACTGCTGAGGCAAGTGCCCCTCCATTTTGACTTACACAAGTGCGTACAATACTTGCAAGCCATTTCAATGTTTCAAGAGGATCATATGCCCACAAATGAAGATGTGACAATGTTACCCGATCTAACCCTAATGGATCTTTTACCCTGTTTACTTCCTCTTGTGCGTTTGCAATAAATCTATAATACTCAGATAATTCTTTGTGAAGGACAGCAACAAAACTATCTGCTACTCTGCCATTGCATCCACTTGAAATTCTTCCTAAACCTCTCTGAATAGTATTATATAAATATCCAAGCTCACTGAGCCTTAAAACAGCTTGTTTTTGCGAACGATTTATCCTTATAGTTGGATCTATTTGAAAACCGTAATTAGAATCCAACTTTAGAACCTTCCCTTCAATACCTTGAAAGGAATAAATGAGATCTTGAACAAGAATATCTTCCGATATACAGTCTTCATCAATTATTCTGCTAGGCTGCAATGAAGAACCTAACATTTGTTCTTGTGATAAAAATGGAACTACTTGTGCATGAGATGAAGATGTTTGAGACGGTGCATATCCTAAAAATAATATAATCTTGTTAAATCAAAAATTTTTTAAATTTAGAAAATTTTTAAATAATATTTGACTACCACTTGTTGAAGCAAATGGAATATTTAGACCTAGTCTCATTTCTGGAAACTGAAAATTATCTTCACGTATTTGATCGTTCGACTGACTCATATGAAGAAGAAAGATCAAAGTTCCAAGCCGATTTCTCAAATCCTAAAAAATGTATTGTTTCTTGTTATTTCATTCAAAATTATTTAAAAGTTAATTTACATACCCCATCTTTTAAATTATTGTGTAATTCATCAAAAAGCACTGCATCCTGGGCAGATAATTTACTTTTTATTTGACTAGCTACCATCATTTCATCTTCTCTCAAAGCATCAACTCCTTGTGTTGAAGACAAAAGACTTAATGAGAATCGTAGATACCTCTGAATCACTTCTGCAAAAAATTAAAATGGTAAAAAATTAACAAATTATCGTGCAGTTTTACTCCAAAACAAATCATTAACCCTACCTGGTTTTTGCTCGCCACATACTGAGGCCACAAGTTTTTGCAATAAATCGCTAACATTTTCAGGGTCGGTTGTACTCATTTTTGTATTGTAGCGACTTTGTGTTTTTTTATTTACAAATAGAGATTCGATTTTTGAAAAATAATCATAAGACTATTGTATACCGCCCACAGTCCTCGCGCTTTGAACCGCGCTTAGTACCTATATCATTTCCGTATGATGAGGAGAGGGGAGGACTGTTGTTATATTTAAAGGTGCTGTGCAATTCATATAGATGAGTTTGTTTTTTGTGCAGGAGATTCGGCAACGACGTACGAGCTGTTTAAAATATGAATGGAGAATAGCGCCAAATAATTAGAGTTAGAGTAAATAAATCTTTAATAATTTTTAAGGAGTTTGTAAATTTAATTTAAAACGTAATTATTGGCATAGTTTATATTGTTAGTTTTGTTATAATTTATCCAACTAACTGCAAACAAAAATATTTATTTATGTTATATAGTTTCCAAAGATAGTTTAATAATTAGTTTAATGTAAATTATAAGAAATTTTATTATCTTGTATTTGTATTCTTTATTAAAAAATTTATAAATGAAAATAAAACATCTTGTTTTATTAAAAAGATTTAAATAAAAGATTTGTAATAAACATTAACAAATTTTATTAATTATAGCAAAATCCAATCGCGTTTCGAGAGTACTT
>UCOM01001848.1:0-34179 GCA_900474385.1 Ormyrus pomaceus
TGGGTGATACAAGACATGAATTTGGGCACTTTCAAAGGAGGTTTCGAAACCTCAAAACCCGGCCCTTTAAAGGTTAAGAAATAAAATGAGCCCTTACACTTTAAAATCGAATGAAATTTTTTTTTTTTATCGTTCTTTAAATTATATTCTGCGTGTTAAAATAATTATTTGCGCACGGAATATCTTTTTACTGCATGAAGTATCCTTTTTTCCACAAGGTGAGATTTTGACCCCCAACAATGTACGGCATATACACAATGTATCAGCTTTGTTATGTAAAATTGCTGTGTAAAAAAATGCATTGATGTACATGTAGACACTGCACAAATAAAAACCGATTTTTGCTTTCAGGGATCCTGATAACCAGGCTTTACTTTTTAACCTCTGTTCAGGAATTCCAAAACGGGACCAGCAAATACATCTACTTGCGCCAGGCATTTAATTTCAACCTATCGCAATAAAACTGTTAAATTCGAGCGCAATAGAGCACCGAAAAGTAATATCTATCCATCCTCGGCGAATAAATCGTAATATGCAGTATCTCGAAGCTCCGTCATGTCGGGCTCAATGTCCAGCTGTGCTTAACCGCCGCGACTGTAATTTACTGCTTCCCCTGTTCATTATAATATGAAGATTTACTACTTTAAATTTACTACCTGCGTCTGTCGGATCATTAATAAGGAGACCAGTATTCAGACTACTCCTCGTTACACTCGACGTCTGCGCAAACAGCATAAATCCGCCGATCGTCCCGGATGACGGATTCTCCCTCCCCCCTAATTTCCCGGCGGCAGCCTGGGAAGCTCGAAACAGGGGCTTTTAAAGCTCTCGCGAGCGGAACGAGTGTAGAACTAATCACCCGGTGATATAAGGCAGTCAAACATTGATCGCCAGCCAAGATTGCCGTCGCGGCTCTTTACGCCTCGCCATTAATAACCGGACGCGACGCCGAACATTGAATAGATGCATAGATATTTATTCGCTGGCGGGCTAAACTAAAAATTGATTGATTTATGGAGCGCGTTATCGGCGCGAGCGGCTCGCGCGCGATGTAAGTGTGAAATCATGTCGCGGAGTACAACAATGGGGTACTAAACCGCAGGCCTGGATAGATTTTCGCTCGATGCGCAGGGTTAATTTTGAAGGGAAAACGTTTTCCCGGGCCCGCGAAACTTCCATAGTCGGCATAGCGGATCGCGCAAAATTATTAATCTGCTTTCGAGGGCCTGGCAAAGCGCGTTTAGTATTAAACAAATGAACAATCTAAATGCACAGTGGCGCGCGGAATGGAACCTGCCGGGTACTTTGTCATTTGCTGAACTGGATTCGCGGGCTCGCGATTTATCGTTAAGATGTTTTATTATTTATGATTGGCCGCGGCTCGTTTATTATATATTCGGGAGTTATTACAAAATGTATTATTATACATTTGAAATTCGGTACGTAAATTCGTAATTGAAGCAGTTGGCACTTTGCTCGTGACGTCTGATAAACTTTAAATAAATCCAAGAAAAAGTTGGAACGGTCTTTTCTTTGAAGTCTGCTTTTTTCTGCATAAATGTAAAAAAGTATTTTCCCTTGAAAGAGTTAGTTTTTTTTTAAAAAAAAAGCATAATTTTCTTCGGGAGCTTTTAAAAAATAGTCTAATTTTCCAGCATAAAGGGCAGCCTTCTCGTGAAAGGCAAAACCTTTCTCGAGCACTATAACGAATCCTTTTATCCTGTAAATGCTCAATACAAAAATGTATGCACCTTCCGAACTTCGGACAATGGAACAACCATATTATCACTTTTAAACTTTTATATTTGATTACCACCCCGGCAATTTTGATTACCACACACAGTTAAATTACAAAATTTGCTCTTTCCAACAGCCCAAAAGCAAGCAGCCACTTTCACGACACGCGTGAAAAACTGATCGCAAGCAGTCCCGTCGTTGAGGGACAATAACTCCAGAAGATGCTTTAAAAAATCGGCAAACCGGAGCGATAATAAAAGCTAATGACAGGTAATTGAAGAAAGCGAAAATTGACGAGGTCGAGCAACGGCAGCAACAGCCGCGGCAGTTAATAACAGCTCTCCCGGCGCGTCCGCAAGTTTCCCTCGGCGAAGCTCAATAAGACACATCCGCGCGGCGGCGGCGGGCGGCGGCCGCGCGCACGTGACCGCCGCACTATCGATACTCTATCGCGATAAGCGGCAGCTCTCGTTGCATTTTTCGAGCGCGGCTCTCGGCCCCGATAACGCACGCCGAACGAGGACGCGACTAAACTGACGTCAGGGCTCATGAATATGCGCGCTAAGCTGGCCGGAAAAATCGGCGGGCAGGCCGGCCGAGTCCGGCTCGCCGTGAACTTTGACCGAAAAAAATCTCGGGGAAAAAATGAAAGTCAGCTGGTAGTCTCGAATACAGGACAGAATCGGGCGCGATTCTGCGGAATTACTGCACGGACATCGTACCCCTAGACCACAGGCTGACTGATAGAAAATAAAGCGAGTAAGCTAGATAATCCGCTCCGCCGCGGCGGAGGTAATATGCGGCAGCTGAGCGCGAGCGGAGAGCGCAGGCGGCCGACTCGTTCTCTTTCTCGTTAATTTACTTAATTGCTTCTTTCGATTCTAATTGGGCCGATCGATTCGTCTTGAGCTGGATTATTCGGGGACGGGGGGAAGGAGTGCGGTTTGTTTAATTCTCCTGGAGCCGGTTAATTGGAGCGACGCGACCGCTGCCTCTTCAAGCTAAATCGAAGGATTTGGGCGGTGATTTTTATTCGGCAGTGCTATTATGATATGTATAAAATGGTTGTTGCGATAAATTTTGTGATTAAATTTTCAGGCATCGAATTATTGGGTTTTGTTCGGAACTTTTGTCGAGTTGTATCTGGTTCGTGAATAGAGACGGTATCGTTTGTCAACTGCTTACAACTTGTCATCAATCGGGACTGCAGTTACCGAATGTCGGTAAGGTACGGAAATAAATGAGTCATTCCAGAATAATAAAACAAAGTTTGCACTTTTAGATCTGCTACGTATTTTACAATGAAAATGCATTTAAAGAAAAATCAATCCTTTATTAATAATAACACGAAGAAATTGCTATTTCTAATTAAATATAATTTGTCATAAATATAATTCTTCTGTAGGTTATTTATCGATCCTGTTTGAAAATTAAAGTAAATGTAGGTTGCGTATCATTACATTTGCATAATGGTAATAATAAATCTCTTAATAACAAGAACGGCTTAGTCTCCAGTTCCTCTTACTTACCTTATCTCCTAACAATAATTGATGACATTGCATAAATTATTAAAATTATCCACAGCCCTGGTAGAATGGTTAAGAAGTCTTTAGCTAATTTTAAGCCAGTTTTGTAGTTAAAAACGACAGATTACTATTATTTATTGTCATTATCAAATAATTAAACATGTTCCTCCTGAATATATTTTAATATAAATAATATTTTATCTTTTAAGGTGATCTTCCAACATTTTTCATTCAATTTAGGCATCAATTTTACCTAAAAATGGCTCCATTTAAAGAGCACGTTAAAATTAACTAGCGAAATTGATTAATTTTCTACCAGTGAGAAATTCGGGCTAATTTAAAAGGAACTGTGTGTAAGAAAGCTCTTCGCGACAGCTAAGATATTGAATGTAGGAAGAAAGAATTTAACAGTCTCTGCCGTCGGAATTGACTTTTATTATAAATGAAAATTTTGTAAAAAAAAAAGGTACAAAGTTTTTTACAAATTTCTGACACTTATTTCGCGAATAGAGCAATTAAACTTTACAAAGATCACATAAATTTTTGTTAAATAATTATTCTAACCAAAAAATAAATAAAATTATATTTACGAGAAACTTATCTTCTAAAGTGTCTGCGATGCCTCGAGAAAGAGGTACTTTTAATCCCACATAAACATCAGGACTAGCGTGAAATGTCCTATTTAATTATCTGGCGCAAATTGCGGCTCTTGCAGCTCTATCATTAAAGAGTCCTTGTATTTTCCGGGGAAATGACTGCTACCATTGTTTTCGAGAGATTAGCTAAATTATACACGTGAGCGAAAACTTTCAAGTAAATTATCAAAGATATAGGCGAAATAAAAAACGCGCACGCAACCGAACGATATTTTCTTGAAATTTACGTCGCATTTGCTTTATGGAATTTAAAGGAATCGTTATCTGCTACTGTTTTATTTTGCGTTGCCGGAAAGTATTTTAACTTGTAGGTTTACAAAGGTCTCTTAATTAACGGAAAATAGATATATAGAAGTGAACTTCTAATCTTCGTATTGCTATAGGGATAATTTACAACAGTTACTTAGTAATGCACTCCCGATAATTATTAAGATGCATATACAAAGTATAATCTCGAAAGTAAATAGGATTATTCATGACGAAACTATGAATCGCAACTTTGCTTACAATTTCACAAAAAAAAAAACTTTCACTCCTTGTCAAATTTTAATCATCCATAAGCTTGCCTATCTTATCTTTCCATCTCTTTTAAGTATTCTGGCAAGCTGTGACATATTCTCATACTTTAATAACTGTGGTATATAAGTGTGTGCTGTTTCGAAAAAATTAACAGTTTCATTTTTCGTTTTGCATTTTTCTTTTAGCTGCTAAGTATCAGTAAGAAATAAGTTTAGTCTTTCGGAGTTTGCATTTAAATAACTAATTGCAGGAAGAAGATATACAAACACAATTTTTATTTAAAAAATATTCTATTTTTTTAATTTATAATAAACTTTTTTATAAAACGAAGTTAGTAATCGGCAAAAAGTAAGAGGTCGATATTAAGAGTTCCATCTTTGTTTCGGAATTTTTGTGCGAAACTACAAATCATCGGTAAGCCAATTGTGCATTATGTTTGTTAAAAGTCCAAATTTTCAATACAAAACTTTTTCCCAACACTCGTTCAAAAAAAAAAAAAAATCAAGGCATTCATTCAACGAGGAATGCACAAACGTTGAAACTCCGCTGCATTACCCGTGCAATTGATAATCATCGCAAGATAAATGCCAATTAAAAGATAAACACGTTGCTCGCACGCGTCGCTCATCCCGTCATTTCCTTGGGAAAACAAAAGGGCCGCTGCAGAAAACGAGCCGGGTGATTGGGTCTTTGTAAAAGGCAAACACGGCCTCCGAGCCTGACAAACTCGACGATCGAATTAATATACGCGCCAAATTAGAATAATCGAATATTTACGCCCGAGATATATCCTCTCCCTCTTTTCGTCCGTCGCGGGCAGACGGGGGGCCGCGCGTTTTCCCCCCCGTCGACGTCCGTCCTGCCGTTTTTGTCCGTTTTGATTGAGTAATAGAAACGCGAACTCGACAATGAAGCATCCGCGCGTATTTGTCGGCCCGACTGTTTGGTCAGTTTCAAACGAGTTTCGCAGAGCCGGAAAGCGATTCGTTCGTTCGGCACTCGTATAAGTACTTTTCGCCGCGCAAAGCCCCAAGAGATTCTATTACAAATTAGGCAAATTTTCGAGCGCAAACGCTCCGATGCTTTCGTTGCCGCTGAACGCTTTGTTTTTCGTTCTCTGAGCTTTGACTGTTGCATGACTGCACGACGTGGTAATTCGTCCGTGGAGTGATACGTCGGTGGTGATTAAGTTAAGAAGCAGCTTCGGATTAAAATTTGATAAGCTAATTATTGTCAAGGGTTAATTGCGAAATTTCGCGTGTATCTTAAACATTGCACCATCCATTTCTAAGTTACATTTTAATAAATGCCAAGTGCACTTAATTGAGTTTAAACAAGCAAACTAAATTATTAGCCGAAGCGCTGCTGCAATATTTATGACATTATGAACAAAGTTACACGTTGTTACGAAGTTCTATTGTACGTATTGCAAAATTTTTGAAATTCCGCTCTAACAATTTGAGGTTCTTGTAATTACAGTAATTACAAGAACCTCAAATATTGTGGCACTGTAGTGCCGAGGAGGCAAGTTTGAGAAGCACACGACGCAGCACCCGGCAATTTTGTTTTTATCGTACCTTCGTCAAAGGACATTTCATTTCAAATTCAATAAATAGATATAAACATTAAAAGTTTATTCCTTATTCTTTTAATCAATTTATTTATGATAGTAAAATTAATGATTAATTTCTTAGGTATAACTACTTCATTATATTTTTATTTCGCATTGGCTCTACTAAAGCAGAAAAAAGAAAATAGTAAGCGCGAAGCGCCTTGATTTTATTAGTAATTTAGTAATTTAAAATAAATTCTTTGAAAAATATTTAAGATTAACCAAACAAAGCTTTATTTAAGTAAATTTTTCGACTCTTAAAATAAATTTTACTATATTAGTAGAACTCAGAGCGAACTCTGCCCCTGAACCAGACGGGCTGCGATACGTAGATCTGAAAAAAGCCGACCCGGGAGCTTATGTGATAACAGCTATATTCAAGATCGTATGGGAACTACAAACAACTTAGGACTGCTGGAAGGATTCTACGACAGCTTTGATTTTCAAAAAAGGGGCCGAAGACAATCTCGCCAACTGACGTCCTATAGCGCTAGGAGATACACTGCCGAAATTATTTGCAGCGATGCTGGCGAATAGATTGAAAGACTGGGGGAAGAAAAACGACCGCTTTAGTCAGGTTTTTGAGATATTCTAACCTAAATGTGCAAAAAACGCCATTTTTACCCTTGTTTGAGGTTATGTAACCCTTCAGATTTTATTATGCCTAAAAAAGTAGATAAAGTATCTTAAAGTACAAGTCTTCCTCTTTCAAATGCCGTTGAGTTTGCTCAAATATCTTTTTTTTCGGTGAGACATCGCATTTTGAAGTTTTCATCATTGTGAATTTTGCTTCATTCTGCTTATCCCGTGATCAGTCAAGTAAACCTTGAAGCAAACCCCAAGCTTTCAAGCCGACCGAAACCTGCTCAACTCGAGTTCAATCGAGTAAACCCTCAATCGACTCGCAAGCCTCTAAACCCACTATACTATACTATACCAAATGCGAGCCTAATTTAGCGATTTTTTAACCGTGCTACAAGCCTCCAAACCAATCAAACCCCACCCATTACGAGTTCAATTAAATCGTTGCTACAACGAAAATTTCAAAACCCACCACACCCTGGCTATCTCGTGAATAACCGAGTAAACCTTTAGCCAAAAACCACAAACCTCAACCAAACCCCGCTCGACCCGAAGTAACCCTTTAAGGTAGTTGTGAACCGACTGTTTTAGTCAAAATAAAACTGAAGATAAAATTTGAAAATATATTCAAATTTTTTGTTTCAAAAATATTAAAATTTAAAAACATGATTTTTTTTTATAATATATTTACAAAAATTGATAAAATTCTAAAGTAAATATAAAAATAAATTGATGTTGTTATTTACGTTGTCAATTGTCGCCATGACACCTAGCAACATAGCATCTAAGTGAGAGCAAGTGGGAGAGAAAGAGACTTGTTTTTGTGTCGACAAGATGACCTCAACATTTACGTAAAAATCTAAAACTTTGGATTAATGCTGCTTCTATACTAATTGGCTAATCGTTCCGAAATTTATGTATGCCTTTTAAAATATCGTCAATTAGTTTTTCCCAAATTTTCGTAGACGTGAAAATACTCTGTCAGTTAGCAGTGTAATATTTTTGACTAAAAAACGCTATTTGACAGGCGATCGCCATTACAGCAAAGTTAAATATTGCAAGCTTTGACGCTCTGTATCTTTAAAACTATTTAGTGGCTCGATCTCAAATTTCACTGATATCTTCTAAAGTATCTCAATTAATTTTGCTCAATTTTTCAAGAAACTCTCAATACTTTGTGATGTGGTTCACAATTGCATTAACCAAGCCAGAAGCTTTCAAACCAACCAAACCCTGCCCTTACGAGTTCAATCAAGTAAATGGTTGTTACATCTCAAATTTCCAAACATACCACACTCTGTTTAGTCCGGAATCAATCAAGTAAACCTTTAATCAAACCGCAAGCCTCTAAACCAATCAAACATTTAATTTAGGGTGAAATGCCGGGTTTGGTTGGTTTTGAGCCTTACGTTTGATTGAAGGTTTACTTGATTGAGCACGGAGTAAACAGAGTGTGGTGGGTTTGAAAATATGAGATATAGCAACGATTTATTTGATTGAACTCGTAAGTGCAGGGTTTGGTTGGTTTGGAGGATCGGCTAAAGGTTTGTTTAGTTGAACTCGGGGTGGGCAGAGTTTGGTTGGTTTGGAGGTTTGCGATTTAGTTGAGGGTTTACTAGATCAAACTCGAGGTGGGCAGGATTCGGTGGGCTTGAAAGTTTACGGTTTGTTTCAAGATTTACTTGACTGATCACGGGATAGGCAGAATGAAGCAAAATTCACAATGATGAAAACTTCAAAATGCGATGTCTCACTGAAAAAAAAAGATATTTGAGCAAACTCAACGGCATTTGAAAGAGGAAGACTTGTACGCACATTTAGGTTAGAATATATCAAAAACCTGACGCGATAGAGTGATTCAGAGGCCGGATTTGGATTTAGCGCACTAAACTCCTTCGAGAATATATACTCTGGTTTCTGGGAACATTTTTTGTTGGCCTGTGTTATTTTCTGTACATTAGAAAATAGAATTTAAATATTAGTCTTATAAATTAAGAAAACGCGAAAGAAGCATCAATTAAAAAATACAGCACTCGCAGCGTTCGCCATAAACCTGCGTGAGAGACCAATTTTATTATCGCCGTTTTTTCCGCATTTTTCAATTTTTCTTTAAACGCGCTTAAAAATTCTTTCATTAATTTACCGCCGTCGAACGGTTAGCATAAAGGGTATATGTACGCCGGAGTATTATTTTTCACGCGTATCTCCTGGCGCAATTGCACGGAAATATTTTCCGCGATAATCGAACAAAATGTTTAAGCTACTTCAACTGACGTTCAAGTTATCTTCGGCCTGCTATATCTTATCGCTCGTAAAATTGAATCGTTCCGCACCAATAATACTTTGAACGCTATTGAAAGTATCGATTAAGCTAATTTGAAAGGCAAATAGTTTGTTGATAATAGTGTTTCTGAAATCTAGTGTTTTAAATATTGTTTGTACTTGAATTCACAAATTTTGTAAGTGTAGTTAGTTTTAATGGGAAATATTACTTCATTTTTGTCTTCTTTTAAAATTTGTAAATAAAACATTGTCGATATATCAGTACCGTACGCATAAAATTTCAAGAGAATTCTCTTAATGAGATGACAGTATAAAAAACCACTGTCAATTCATTGGCACTTAGCTTCCTCCTAAATTAATTTATCGTCCCAAGATTATCACCGAGATTCATCAAAAACAATCGATTCAACAACATAATTTCAAACTATTCTATATTTAATTAATTATTTATGTTGTGAATATAGAAGTTACAAGTATCTACAGTTTTGATATTTTGTAATAGGTTTTAGAACTCTATCGAGTCACTTTGTGACAACCGCTCGTCATGTACGGACGCTCCGCGAGCTCCTTGTTTTTAGATCATTTATAATAAAACTATTCTAACAGAATACGCTGCCTATTTATTTAACAATTTATTTTTGTATTCTAATTTTATTTTTATATGTCCATTTTTAGAATTTAATGAACAGCAAACAAAATTTAAATAAAAATTTTGTTCTTGGAATATTTTAAAGATTATTTATAAGAATATTTTTAAGAATTAAGAATATATTTTAGGAACATATTTTTAAGAATATTTTGCTACACTTTTATAAGCCTAAACTTTTAAAGCAATTAAAATTTAAAAGAGAATATTTTAAACAGACGAGAACATACTTTAAAAATATATTTTTAAGAATATGTTTTAAGAAATAATCAAAATAAAAAAACTTAATAATTCAATATTTATACCGACCTTCCAAAGAAATACTAAACCACCGCACATCAAATCGCGCAAAACGCATCTCTCCCGCAAAAGCGCCGAAAAGAGAAAGCTCGCCAGATAAATCTCGCGGAAACAATGAGCGAAAGGTAATCACGATCATTCGTTAACTCGATCCACCGCGGCAGCAGCACCAGCAGCGGCGGCAAAAAAAAGGGTCCTCAATAAATCCGGGAGTGCGAAAAAAAAAAAGCGGCGAGTGAGCGTTATTATTCACGGCCGCAGCCGTCAATCGACGGCGCGCAGCCTCGAATAAGGAAAATATATATTCCCTCTCGTCTAGCAGACGACGAGCGCGCAATTGTAAAACGCGCGCGCGGGCAATATTCCGAGCGGCGCGCGAGATACGGATAAACATGTATATTGGCTCTCGGGGACGGGTCATCCGCCAGTTATCGCGACAACTCTCGCCGGGGCGTAAATACGTCATCCGCACGCGCGGCCAGCGAGTCTTGCGCGAGAGGGAGCGCACAGCCGAGTGCGGAGCGCGGATGAATTCGGAAAGGTGCGAGATTATGGAGGAGGAGGAAAAGGGGACGACGGCTGGTGATGCCTTCGAGGAAGTTTGGATCTGTGCTTTGGTCTGCAGCTTTTAGTGGGGAAAGTGGCGCGTGCGACGATTGGAAATGTTGAGTAAGAGGAAGTCGGGTGTTTGAAGCGGGAACAGGTGATAATTGGGGAAATGAAGGTTTACATGTAGAAATATAGTTGGTTTTTGCGGGGAGAGTATATTTTCGAACCAATTCTAGTTGTTTACGCTGAATTGTGGTTGTACTATTTTATAGAGTTTCTGACTTTTACTTATTTAATTATATTAAACTCATTTACAAATATCTGTTTACATTCGGCAATTAATTCTTATCTAAAACTTCGTCGCATTTTTTCAAGCGCAATTAAACCATTCTTATTTCGTACAATAAAATCCACCATCGCGCTGACCAGTACTAAAACGCCGAGTGTTACAACCGAGTGCAAAATTCCCAAGCTCTTATCAGTGACTAAGAGATTCCTCGTCTGAACTCCGTCGACAAAACAAAACATGGCGATACATCGCGTCGAGCGAATTAATTAATAGAAGATCCTCCTCGCCTCGGCGTATTACGTAATTTTGTTTTCCCGCGCGGAGCGACGCGAGGCATCAGGAACCGCAGAGAGGCGCGAGAGGGATATAGATATCCAGTCGGCGCCGCTAACGACGCTTCTCTCGGATGCACACCCGACACTCGACTATATCCGCGCGACTCGCGCCCAGGTAATCATTACGCCGATATACCGAGCCGTCCATTGTCGCCGCCACACCGCCGCTCCTTATCCTCTCTCCCGGGCTTTTTCGCCCGCTCGTGTGCGCAGTCGCGCTTTTCGCGGCGAGTTCGCATCGCCCGCTGTGTATCGGATTTCGCGCCTGGATGTTTGGGTATTTTTCGAAAGGCCGAAACTCCGACTGGAATATCTTTTTTCCGGGGGCGCAGCTTTGCGCGTGCATTTCGACATTGTTTATTCACGTTTCGCGAGGCGCGCGCGCTTGTTTAAAAACCGAGAGCTTTTTTATGGAGATCGACCGGGGAGATATACGCTACTGCCGCGATTTCGGCCGCGTGCGATCGATTATTTTTTACGACGAGGCGAGAGGAAAACGTTGGAGCTGCCGCTGGACTTTAAACTTGTAATGTGCATTGAGGTCTGATCGAATAATATCGTGCCGGGCAGTTATGTAAATCGGAAATGCGATCGTCAATTGGCTTTTAGAGATATTGTTTTCTTCTGTAATCGCAAAGTGTGCTTTGAGAATATTGTACAGAGCTGGGAAATATTCAGAAGGCTGTTTTTATCGAAGCAGGAAAGGCTTTAATTTACACGTCAGAATTCATAATACGAGAACGAAAAGTATAATAATGCAATCTTCGGCTATTATTTCAGCGCGTGCACTTTTATTCAAATGCTTTCTGTTTCTCGATTAAATGCTGCTACATAAGAAGAACTCGCGTGTGATTATGTAATTATTTAAAAAAAACGCAACTCATTAAATAATACGTAACGCAACGTGCTTCGCTATTAAATTTGCGAGTCAAATGCAAAAAAAAAAGAAAACAATTCTTTAATAGTCACAAGTTTTTCACTCAACTTTCATTAGTATATCGAAAGTACAAGCAGTCAACACGATCATTATATAAAAAATGCAAAAGCGTCAGTTCCAGATATCTCTTCCATTATGACGTTTACGCAACTACCAACATTAACAAAATGACCCTCTTCCTCGTTCCGGCAACAAAAATTTTTCCGCCCCCGCTGAAAAGCAGCGCGATCACCGAACGTCAACACCCCCGTCGCGAGCCTCATTTCTCTAATGGTCGACGAAAGCGAACGAGGGCCCAGTGTAAATCCACTTACCCGCCCAGCGGAATTAAAACTGACACAATTCCGCTCGCAGCGTAACGTAACGTAACGTCGAGCGAACAGAGAGAGAGAGAGAGAGAGAAAAGCAGCGCATTGTCGCGTACGCAAGCGGGAGCGCATCTCGACCGCAGGCGAATCAAGACGCGCCTACGATATTAGATTAGCGTGTCTCCATGACGATGCGCTGGAAGGAAACGCGCGGCCGTTAGCCGTCAGTGAGCGCCGGGCGGCCGGACACGCGGAGTCGCCTTTTATTATAAGTAGGCCGATTTTCAGGATGAGCTTGCCGGACGATCGCGGGAGGAGGTGCTTTCGCGGTGCGCTGGAGTTCGCTCGGGGGGGAGCTGGGAGTCGGGTGCTTTTCGCGAGCGTTGGACGAGGTTGCGCAATGTGAGAGGTCTTGGGTTGGTGAGAAGTAGAGCTTCCGATTTCGTTCGTCGAATAGTATATATGTCCCGTAGGGTTTTTGGTGCGCGTTTGGATAAAACGTGTTTTTTGCAGCTGACCGGTGCTAATTGTGCAGGATTTGTTTAAAAGGTAAAGTGAAAAAAGTTAAAGATGCTCGGATATTACGTGACTATCAATGAATAAAAGTAGAAATCATTAAAATTTAGCCGAATTCAAAGTGAATTTTTACAAACTTATTGCCATCAGTTTAATAAGATATTTTAAATAATATTTAGAAAGTACTGAAAGTAAAAAAATTAATACGTAAGTTTGTCCTCTATAATTTCGTATTTTTCATTCATTAATAAAGTTTCATTGTTCGGTTTATAATTCAGAAATTCATAAATGGAATTAAGTCAATAATTGAATAATATTTATATTCAGTATCAGTTCTTCTGGGCTAATGTTTATAAAACATAAATATTTTGTCAGTAACATTAAGCACAGAAACAAATTTTTGCAGTTATTTATACAAAACGAAAAAATTTCAAACAGCATCAAAAACCTCTCGAAAAACAATATTTTCAACGCTAAAATGTAAAAAAAAATTCTCTCATTCACAACACCCCACTGACGCGCGAAAGAATTCGCTTTCGATTCAATCATCCGCGTACCAAAAATTAACTACACTCTACAGTAAAAAAAAAAAAACAACAAAAAAATTCTCGCGGTTTCGCAACCCGTCTGCCTGCATTACATATCCATCCGCAAAAGAAATCCTCCACCGCCGAATCATCGAACTAATTATCCGGGTCACCTCACTTATCGGCTCATTACCAAAATGCCTTTCGCAACGCCGATAAAAACCCTCTCTGTGCACCACGAGGCACGTATACACCTCAATAATCTCCGCGGCTCTGCCATAATCAGTCCAAAGTCTGCTCTCGACAATCGCGCCAAAGCCAATCGACAATTAACCAAAAAATCCTCGAAACAAAAGCAACGAGAGAGCCCTTTTACCCGACGGGGGAGAGAGACCAATTGAAGGCCCGGCGGTTACGCACACATATTCGCGGCTCGATCGCTCAATGGGGATCGATCGATATCGGAGCGGAAAAATGCGCGGGGAGAGGAAAAGCGCCGCGGCGACATTGACGCGGAAGCCGGTCAAGTGAGCTCGCGGCCTGCTTTGATTAGTTTATATTGCTATGAACGAACGGGCCGCCGCGGCGTGCGTTGTTACGTGCCTTCTTGTCCGCCGCTGCGATCGCGGCTCGATTTGCGAGCTGCGATATGCAGATGAGAGGCGCGATGTGAATTCTTTAAAGCGCCGAGTGTCCGGTGCATATTTGGTAGTCGATTTGGCAGTTGAAATTATGCGATTGAACGCGATTTCTCGGGCTAAGTTTTATCGGCACGAGTATCTTGAAGTGAAAGTGCAATTTTTCGCGTGGGAAACAAAAGTTTTTAATTTTGATTCCGAAGAAATATGCAAATATTTAACAAAAAATTGATAACGTCAATTTTATCATCTAAATGCAATTTTTATTTTTCATATCGTCGCTAATGTTTATTGAGAATTTCAAATCATAACTTTAATCGCGAGTAAACATATTTCTGCGATAAATTTAAGGTCAGATAACCATTAAAGAATTGTCATTCCATTTGCAATTGCACTGTTATTGAGTATCGTACAAAATTTTAGTAGGTCAGAATATTCGACTGCAAGGTATAATTTATTTATTATTGCGAGTGTAACGTTGGCCAAAAATATGTTTTATTGTTTGTTGAATTGTATTCATTTATTTAATAAATGAAATTGTTAAATTTTGTAAATTTTTGAATTATCAAATGTCTGGGATAAAAATTCCAGACGATAAAAATGAATAATCTGAATGTAAATTCTTCTTCTCATATAACTAAAAACTGAAAAAAATTGAATTAAATTGATTACACGCGCAAAATAAAATTTCGTCAATAAAACGTAATCATCAAATTAAAGACAAATTCTGTTGGACTTAAAATAAAATATTTTATTTAAATAATTTCGTCGTAATTAATTCAATAGTTTTGTCTCGGTGTAACCGAAACTGTGCCTCATTTACATTTACATTTTCTAATAACGTTAATACAAACCTTCGTTTTTAAATATCCATTTTTAGCATTAAAATAAAATATTAAAAAATTTAAATTATTCATTACAATTTTTTATTTCTAGCAATCGACCGGCATCTCCTGAGACCTTCGCAGAATGTTTTCTTTGCGCGATTCATCGAGTGCCAGTTCATCCGGCACTGACGAGGATTCTTTTGGCTGGTGGATTGGTGTTGAAGTTCAGGTAAGATTTCAATTTAATTCTTCATCATTTCTCATGGCTTCTTTTAAATTTATTCTATATTAATCCCTCTATTGATTATTAATTTTTTTAAATTAAATTATAAGAGACCCCACTGCGGTTCTTTAACAAAGAGGATTAACATTTTTGAGACTATATTATGCATTATTTTAGTTATTTAAATTTCCTTCTTGAGTTTAAACCTTTCCCGACATAAAAACGAACCGCTTCGCCCTTACAAAATATACCTCCCGCTTAAAAGTCACCGTATCGCAGCCATCTCACCATCCAAATGCCCCCAGACAGCGGAAACGCCAGCCGTCACCCCGACAGCCTCAGCCAAACCCGCCGCCTCCGTCTCCTCGGACTGCCTGAGCTCCTCGTACTCGGCAGCCTCGAGCAGCGACGACTACGCTCTGCTCCGGGCCAACCAGCAGCAACAGCAGTCCGTCCCCTCGGAGGACGGCGCCGAGTACATCGAGCTGCGCTCGCTCGGTGAGCTCGAGCCCGACGCCGGGATTAACGATCGGGGGCCGCTCTGCTACACCCCCGAGAGGCTGATTAGGAGCGAGGATTATCGGATAGTCGCGCCGTCGCCGAGATTCTACCCGACCCACGCGGACTTATCGACGCGGAGCCGCGTCGCCGGCAGTTTCCCGACCGAGGACCAAATCGAGGCCGACGGCAAAATTGGTAAGGACGCGCCCCGGGTTCGGGAGCGCACCCGGAACTCGTGGGGAAGGGGGGGAAGCTTATACAGCGGGAAACTTCTCGGCGATAAGCGGATTCGCGAGTACACTCCTTGCGGGTTTTGCTGGTAGACTTTTTTGTCTGCGAGGATGAGGGATTGTTTGCTTCGGAAGGTTTTTTGAATGAAACTTTATTTGGGAAGGTTATTAAATTGGGTTGAGAGCAAGGGATAAGAATTTTATAAGTGAGGATTCGAAATTGGTAGAAATTTTCGTATTGAATCAAAATATGTGCTGGCAGCGGGAATTAGAGGAAATTTAATAAAGTTTATTTATTTTAAGGCTTGATTTTTATATTAAATATATTGAACGAAATAGAAAACGTGAATAACAATCTTCGATCGCCATAGAGGCAGATGCAATTTCATTTCATAAAAAAATCAAAAGACAAAAATTTTAAAGCAACTTTAAAAAATTATAGAAAAATAATATTTTTAAATACCAGAAACCAAGATTTTTGAAAATATATTTAAATAAATATAGTTTTGAATATTGGCACTTAAAAGGTGCATTCGTTCGCATTCATTAATGACAAAACCATAACGAAATGGAAATATTTTCAATAAATTGACCCAACACTCGGCTATGCTTTGAAAAATAGTATAAAGAAGAAATCCAGATAAAGCCTGCGGGCGGATCTCCATATTGCTCGTTCGGCGTACCTGCAAAAGCAACAATTTCATTTACCGAAAGATTGGCTCGATATCCCGAATCAATATCGTTGAAATTTTTCGGCGAAAAAGCTCTTCAAAAATTGTCCAGCAAAATTTCAACGGAAAAACAAATTTTTAATTCATTTAAATTCATTTTAAATAAACGGCATTAAACCATCAAAAGACATTCAAAGCAAGCAACGATAAAACCATCCTCGTACAACTGCATAAAAGTCACATCATCAAACCCGGCAAATTTCCAAAACAAGCCCGCGAACTAACGTAAAACGACGACGTGCTCGCCGAGGCGATTTGCAGGCACCGCTCGACTGGCCGCACTGCTGCGCAGCCCCGAGCGCCGACCGGCAGCTTGCAAGTGCTGCTGCAGCATCGAGTACGGAGGCGGCGAGGTCTACCTGCGCACCGAACCCTCCGCCAATCGCAAGCAGCTGCAGGAGTCGACGGAGCTGGGGCTCGGCGTGTCCGTCGACCTCTGGACGTACTCCGGTCGGTGATTTTCGGCTGATGGTTTCGTATGATCTTCGGGTTGAGAATCATTTTGGTGCTGATTAAAATTTTGGAGGATAGATTGTTTATTTTGTTTAAATATTTCGTGTAAAGATAGTGGGGAAAATATATTGATCAGAAATAAGTTTCTAATATCTATATAGTTTTTCACATATTTTTTTTTTAAATTAGTTATCACATATAATTAGAATTTATAATAATTTCTTTTAATTATCTATTTAAAAAAATAAAGCAATTATAAATCGTACTGAAATTAAGTTTTTATGATGCAGATTTCAGTTCATGTTGTGACAATAATAGCCAACCGGACGACGATTCCAGTCAAAAAGGTGTAATCAAGAGGGATCGATGGAGCAGTACCACTGAAGAAGATATAGAGGCTTATGAGGATGATAAATTGTCGGCGAAATCGACTAGAAGACTTTCTCATGAATTAACTTACGTATCTTTTGAGTACAATCTTGCTGCTCGCGAAAAGCAGGTAATTTTTATATTACACTTTAATATTACACTTTGTAATATTTGGTTTTAATCATTGTACGTATATATTTTATATAACCACGAGTAACGCTTTAGTTTGTGAAATTTAGCACGAACATTTATTAATGATTTTTCGGTACTTCATTAAGAGTATTTAAGATACTAGGCCACGTCTGCTCTTAGAAAACATCGTAACAAGAGTTATTCTGTTGACAAAAAAATTCATATTATATACGAAATCGTACATGCAGGCAGGTGAACTGCCCTACTTTAACAAACATGCTTCTGCCAAAAACGAATCGAATCATAGCAAAAGTCAACATTACCCCTTTCTTCGATAATAATCTTTCTCCACGCCAAATTTTAAATCAACTTATCCGCGTCACAAAGTTTTAGCTTTATTGAATCATTCTGTTAAATCTAAAAGTGTATAAACCGCTGATTTACAAAAAATTAAAATCCTCACAACAATTTTTGACGATTCTCTTAGAACGAAAACATATCAGACATAAACGAAGTGGTCTCGATACTGGCAGACCTGGACAGCAACCCGAGCCAAGCGCAAGAATTACTCCTCGAGGACGAGGACAGATTCAGGGACGCTCCACTGTCGAACCACGATAGCCTCGCCAGACTCGCTCTAGCGATAGAGCCCGACGGTAAGGCTCCCGTAGCTCCCAGAGATAGGAGCACAGAAGCTGAACTCGAGCAGCTGCGAGACAAAGTGGAGAGGCTACAGGGCTCGAACAAGGATCTGTACGAGGAGATCACGTCACTCCGGAGAGACTATTCGGTATGCTGTTTTAAAATTTGAGCGCTTTTTTTTATGATTTTTAAAATATTTTATTTGCAGTTTCTATTGTTTGTTCAAATCGGTACATAATTTTATCACAGCTTTAAATTATTCACATGGATGTATGAATTCGTAGTCGTAAATAATAGTATGCTTATTTGAATTGCAAAACAATTTTTTTGTTTAACTTGAGAAAGTTTTAGAAACTCGCGACTGATTATAAATTAAATCAGCTTACAACTTGGCTAAATTTTACAATTAAACATAGACTTTTCTGCTTTTTGAAGTTAGGTATATACAATTTACATTGCTTAGAGTAATAATCTGTATTTAAGTAAAATTTGATTTTCTTTTAATAAATTGGATTTGTTAGAAGTAAGATCGTGCGCATTTAATCGATAATAAAATAAAGTTAAAAAACAGAATTATTGTTAATTTCTAGTTTACATACTATTTTAATACTAGTTATGCAAAGTATCTCAGTGATAAGCAAATTTCTAAAGGATAAATAATATTAAGATAAAATTAAAGTGCAATATTAATAAACAGAGGACTTTGTTATATGAATAGTTTATTACGTACAATTAATACAAAATTAAACAAAATTAATGAATACGAGTAAAATATAATCCATTTTGAATGGTTATTATGATAAAATATAGCATTCTCTAAATTAAAATTAGTAACATAGTTACAATAAAACTTAACAATATATATAATGTACTTAAAAAATATTAGTATGTAAGATTACTAAAAACTATATAAAATAATTTCAAATTTTGTATAAATAATAAAATTAAAATCTTTACCTTAACAGAAAGATGAATGGAAAATAAACCATTTATCAGAAGATATAAACAAACTTCGCAATGAAGTATACGAACTGAGATACTTGGACGACCTTCTGAAGCTCCTAAAAGGCGAGCTTGAAAGAATCTCTAACCGAAATTGGCCCTTCGCGATAGGACACACTAATCACGGAACTGAAGACATAAACCTCGTTGTTTAAACGTCACGGAAAATCCACTGGATTTTACTTTGTTGAATAATCATTTCTATTCATTATTGTATTCTTTTGTACGTATTTCATGTCGCTTCAAAAATTCAATTCATAATTGTTAAATGTACCGTCATTTAAAACTTCGTTTGTATAGCGCGTACTGTATATTTGTAATAAAGTTCTTGCGTTTTTTTAAACAAGTCTCTTAAATATTCAACAAAAACAAAACTCCGCAGCTGAGCGTGCACTTAAAACAGTACGTCACCGGTGTTAGTCCATCAAAAAGTATTTCTTTTTAATTATACAATATATCTTCATGTATATAAATATAAAATTCTTTTACGTGCTATAACTTATATGTCCAACTTTTATGTACAACATATATATCATCCCTATAAATTTTTACAAATTAACGATTGCAAAACCATTTTAAGTACACTCTCAGGCACCGATTCACCGTAGCTGCTTTAAAAATAACTTTCTGTCCTCAATCAAGTGCAAAGAGTCGAAATGGAGTTTTGGTACACTATCAAGTGTACCTTAACGCTCATGTAACGTCCGTGCGTTGCAAATGCCTGCTGGCGTGCTGTTGCCTAGCAGGGTCCTGAGGATATCCCATGTTTGCACGAAGAAATTCCGTGTGGCGAAACATGTCGTGTGGCGAGGATAAGGTTGGTAATGTTGGAAGCGTTGGTAGCAAACAACTTAACATGCTGGCACTTTCTGAAGAATACAATCCGTTGGTTGGTGGAGCCATGGACGATGGTGGACACGTTACCGAAGACATTGAATGCGCAGGATTGTTGTTATGGCCGTGATGCCCGTGCCCGTGCCCGTGCCCGTGTCCGTGATGCCCGTGATGATGATCACTGGAACTCAAACTACTAGATCCTGACAGCATGAATGAACCTAACAAACACCATAAAATTGTTATTTTTACATGTTCAGTCAGTGTTCTTTAATTATAATTAAGTATAATTTTAAAAAGATTGCAAGTACAATTATTGAAATTTACCTGGTACACTAAGATTAGATGCATTAGAACTAACTCCTGAGCTCAAATTTAAGGAAGGCATCGTAGTTGAATAATCAGTGGGATGAGACTTTGAATGAGCAGTGTCTCTTAACGTTAATGTAGCTCTGGATGGTGATCTAGACGTAAAACCCCTATCCAACTTATCTTTTTTGATACGTATTCCTGATTTACCGCCAGAACCAATTCCAAAATGCAAAAGTTCCAAATGTCTTCTTAAGTTTCGAGATTGGCGAATTATTGCACCGCAAAGCGGACAAGTCGCTGGTTGATCAGACAAAGTTTTTGATTTAGAGTTCCAATCGCCTGGAATCAAAATATACGTAATCTACCTAAGGAAGACCACTAGACTTTTCGAATGTGTTATTTTTCTTTTTTTTATTGAAATAGAAATTAAGAAGTTCGCGATTGAAATTGGTAGAAAAAAAACAATTTTGTATAAAGAATCAAAATTTATATTAAATGTATATTTACGCTTTTATTTACAATGTAAAGTAATAATAGTTACAATTTACATCTTCACTTATAATAATTAAATAACTGATTTTTCCATAATACAACACTAATTTCTTTTCGCAAAAAAAATTACAAAGAAATAAGACACTTCATAAAGTTTTAATTATCAACTGATATTAAGAAAAGAGTAAATTTTAAAACATAACATTCTATAATTTTATATTATAATCTATAGTAATATAAATAATAAAGGAGAGTTTATAAAGAAAGAATATTATTTTAAAATTCCTTAGGGCTTCAAACCTCGTTTCATTGTATTTACTTATAATCTATTACGTTAAACAGACTTGCTTAATAGCTAAGTTGGAAGATTTATATACTTAGTCAAAAAACGCTTAGTTTAAACATTCGTTTCAGTTTCTAAAAGACCAATTAAAATGTTCATCAAAGTTACAATCTAAGTTTAGGTGAGTATTTAAAAATGTCCTCAATATTAAGAATTATACAATTCAACCACTCGTATTTACTTCGAAAAGGACTGATAGTTTATCTTTCCGAAGCACAGTCTCGATTTTTGCCACAAATACATAGTATTTACGATATGGGCGATATAGTATCAAATATAAATATGTGTAATGACGTGGCATAAGTACTTAGCTACAAGATGAAATCAGATTTTCAGTCTATGCCTGATTTGCACAAAATCAGAATCTGTTTTCTAAATTAAAGTCGCGATACACCCACAATATTATTGAATGATCTTCGACTTTATCTTGAGCTTGGTTTTCTCCTTTTTTCATCTGGCCACTGTCGGTGATGAAATGTTGCTGTGCGGTGAAACGACGTTTGAACCCTGCGGAGAGGGAGAGGGTAGTGGGCTAGGATTGCACACAATTTGTTCACAACTACTTCCTCCACTTTCCGTACCGCACACAACTGATTGCGCAGGATAACCAGGTATATTTACTTCAGGCTTCACTTCAATAGACATGGAATCTGACGAAGGCATTTGATGGCTTTGATTAGTCGTAAAGCGATACTTGCACGAAGACAGCAAATGTCTACGCAAGTTTCTCGCTTGGCGTAATGTCGAGCCACACAGTGGACAAACTCCTGGACAATCAGAGGCGCCACGGATTTTTGTTGATTGAGTAGATGTCGTCGATGTCGAGGAATTGGTAGGAGCTGAAGTGTGTGCCGAACCACTAGCTCCTGGAGACGTATATGATACATTCTGAATTGCTCCTGGAAACTGTGGTATATGCAGTGGAGAATACGGTTGCATAGGCATCAAATTGTGTAAGTGTGGTTCGGCATCTGGGTCACCAATCAAGGCAGATGGGTTATGCTCCACCACTGGGTGAACCAATTGATGTTGTGGCAGAGGTGAAGAAATATGATGGTTTGCGTGATCCGAGCGTTCCTTTGCTGTTAACAGACACAAACACAATATTACCATGCTGAGGGCTGAACTGACCTTTGCTTTGAAAGATTAGCCACGCCAATTTTGTATTTCTACTAATGTCCAATCAATATCGCAGTTCAACCCATTCGATGGTTGTGCTTGTGTCCGTACTAATTATAAATGCAAGACAAATCCTACTTAAAAGTATATTATATCTTTGCAGCCTCTTGTATTAAAGATGAACAATATGTTGCGGACACAAAACACAATTTTCAATGGATAATTTTATTTAAAATAAAACAAAGAATTAGTAATCTTACCTTCGTCGTCAAGGTGACTTCCATCATCACCTTCTTTGTGTCCAAAATCCACTGACCGATTTTCTTCTGAATGTTCATCTAAAGACCTTGTTTCTAAACTGGAATGATATCCCGATCTTCTTGGCCATTTACCTCCACCACCTGAATGCTTCCTCTTCTTCTTACGACGTGAAGGAAGATATGAATCCATTGTATCTCTAACTACAATAGTATCGTTTACCCCTGGTATCGAAGATACTGGCACTTCTTCTCCTTTCTAACAAAAAATAATAACCATCAATTAAATTATGACATATTCTTAAACAATTAGTCTAGTGCTTTTGTTTGACATACCTCTGTCACAATTGTTGGTGGTGTTAGACCGTGAATGCTAAGACACTGCGCTGCCTGTAGCAAAGAAGGCAACTGTGAGGGCTCCACACTTATTTCTCCCCGGTAAACAAATTCCAAAATAGACTCCAAATCATCCGCGGTAATACCTGCTAGCATAACAACTGGATGTTGACATGGTGTACTCTGCAAAAAGATTAAATTTTTAAACTTTTACTGCAGAGCTTCCAATTCAACTAAAATTTGCTGCGTTTACAAAGACCACTAGTTGTTTGGCAATCGACACACTACTTAACCTCCACAAATAATCAAACTATGAAATTTGGTCTAGAAGTTATCGACAAGCTTGAGTAATCATTTGCAATGATGAAGGGAAGCAATCAAGCTTAAAACTTCCAACAATAGCGGACCATTCAAGATGAAATGAAGTATTGCACAGAATGACTAATCGAGCAGTTACTTAAAATGCATACAATAGAACAAGTATAAGAAGAATCCTCTACCTTTAACAAATCTAGAAGAAAGGGACTCGCTGCAGAGAGAACGATTTTATGAGCCGAGAAACTACGACCTCCAGCTGCCAAAGTAACATCGACCAGATCCCCGTGTCCTCGAAGCAGTTGCACCGCAGAAGCTAGCGACGAACCAAATTCGCCCCAGGACAAACTGTACAGCTGACTAGTGCTACCCATCTGAAAAAAAGAGAGCACATGAACAACAACTCATCGACTCTGCAGCGCGAGACAAAAACCGAGAGAGCAAGAGAGAGAGAGAGAGAGAGAGACAGAGAAAGAGAGCGCGCGCCGCGTTCTTACACACAACGGGAGAGAAAGCCTGGCCTGCTCTCGCCGCGGCGGCGAGAAAAAGGACACGGGGAAATTCCCGAAAAAAAGGGACCGCGTATACGTACACAAAACCTGGCTTTGTGTGGGTATGCGTTCTCCTTGAGTGGTGGTCGCGGCAGCAGCGGCGGCGGCGGCGGTGGCGGCGGCGATGGTGGCGGCGGGACGACGCGCAGGCAACGCTCTGTGTGCCTCGGGGCAGCCTCTAAGGGCATTAACCTTAACGAGTTTGAATGAGAAGCACCGCCACGGGAGAGGGAGGGAAATCCGACGACAGGGAGGGAGCGACACTGCAGCGCTGCAGCAGAACGGCAGCAGCAACCTACCAAGATTTTTCTCTCGGACGTCGAAAAAGCGCAGCAGCTGCGAGAGAGACAGAAGAGACACTGCGCCGACACCGAGAGAGGAGAGAAAGAGAGAGAGAGGGAGGGAGGGAAGAATGCCGTTACGAGCGGCGGCGTCGAACCTCCACACGCACACTCGCACGTACGCCATATTACGAACCCCCGTCGCGCGGCTTCCTTCCCCGCCCACGCTCGCCTAATTAAAACCCCCTCCCCGCGTAGCCGGAGCGCAGAAAATCGTTCGCTCCACGACGAGTTATAATGCACGAGCCTCCGGCTGGCGTTTTTTCTAACCTAACAAAAAACGAGGGGGGCCGCTAGCTGCTCTTCCTTCCTCCTTGGGCGGTCCTCCCGCGCTGCGGCTGGATATATCCCTGGGCACTCGTCGTCCTGGCACCGGCGGCGTAAAACGGCTGAGAACCCGAGGGCACGCCACTCGGCGGCGCGCGCTAAACTACCTACGTCGACTGCAGAGTTGCAGACTGCGGCGGCGGCGGTGGCGGTGGTGCGCGACAGTGGCGCGATCCCCAAGAGCTCTCGGCGGCCGACTGTCGTGTCCCGAGATCGAAGAGAGAGCCTGCATGGGCTATTCGCACTCACCTCTCAATGCTGCGGTACTCCTCTCGCGCGACGGTGAAAGTCTCTCTCCTTTTCGCCAAGTAGGCTAAATCGCGCTCTCGAGGCTGATTATCCAGGCCAGGTTAAGGAGAGACGCATTGAGCGTGTTCCTCTCTCCGGCTCTCTCCGAGAGACTCTCTCGTTCTCTCTCATTCTCTCCGCTTCTCCGAGAGCCCTCTCTCTTCTCTCTCTCGCTCTCCTCTCTCTCTCCCCCATTATCTATATGTTATATAGCTCCGGGTACGCGTACTGGCGCGAGCGCCGAGAGAGAGAGAATGAGAGAAACAGAGAGAGAGCGAGAGAGAGAGAGAGAGAGGGAATTCGACGAGGAGAGTTTTTTGCGCTCGGCGACAGCGGGGAGGGAAGGGAAGGCGCGCGCGCGCGCGCGTACATATACGCTCTCTCTCTCTCTCTCGGTGCTCGTTAGCCCGACGTTCGCTCTCTGGCGAGTCGTTCGCGATGCAGCAGAGGTGCGTAACGGGAGAAAAAACGGGATTAACGGATTCGTGCGGAGAGAGAAGCAATCGGCCGTAATGTGTAACGCTTATAAGTGCTATATTCTATTTACTCACACATGTTCGCCGGAGCCAGTAGTCGATGCGCCGCAGAGACTGTGGCTTGGAGAGAGGAGTCGACTCTCTCTTTGCTTGGGCTCCCCTCGCGTCCCTCCACACGGTCAGGCGAAGCCTCTTGGCGCGAGTGTGCTGCCAACTGTCGGGGAACTGCACTCCGTCCCCTGCCTGCACTCTCCGCCGCGATTTCGGCTGCTGCTGCTACGGTCTGCTTCTGCACTCCGATGCTTCCTTCTTTTTTTTTTTTTTTTCCATGTATATTTTTCGCGCGCCGTGCACTCTATACGCTACAGTGCGCGCCGCCGCCGCCGCCGACGCCGCCAACATTTTCTTCCATTCGACTCGGTTGTTGCTCTTCTTTTGAAATGCATGAGGAGCGGGGTTCCGGGAGTGGAACCTCTTACCGGAATTGATTTGGCACTGCGGGTGCTGAGGACTTTGAATTCGAGAGGTTCTTTGGGAGATTCCTTTAAAAAATTATACTGGTTTCCATTTTGAATTAGCTGCAGAGTTCCTAGAATAATCAAAAATAATTAGGTTTTGCTAGCGATTGATTGACTTATCAAACTAATAAAAGCTTCCTAATAACAGATTCCCGAATAATATAATGATTGAAGGTAATTTAAGGAGTCCGAAAATAGTGTAAATTGAGGGTGTTTATGTATATTATTGAATAGCTAAGAATGATACTGAACAATGTCGGTATTTCAAATGCATTCACACTGGCATTAAAGTTCCAAAAATGAATTGGAAATTTTATTTTATTATTCAAAGGCCAACAATTTTTAAAATTTTCACAATTAATTAAAATTAAGGCTTCTTTTAATTTTTAGAGAGCTGGAAAAACCTGCATATCTGCTGGCTCCTGATAAAAGTACGTATAAATTTAGTAGACACAAATTTAAGCAATTTTAAGGCACATTATGGCCTCGAAAAAGTTTGCACGTCCAATTACTTCGAAATATACTGAACCTATCGTTAATCTTACCAAGGAAATCCCGCAGCAGACCCGCCCTCGAAATAATCTTATCGAGATTTCGAGAAGGATGTACAATTTATTAAAAAAAAAAATACAACTAATCTTGTACCGCTCGAGCTCGAATATGAAATTTTCCTCGGACTTTATGGTGGTCGGCGTCGGCGGTAACCCTTGGATGCAGACATCTGGTCGGCAAATTCGCTACTGCAGTGAGAGCGTGAAACGTGCCGAATGCCGACTCTCAACACATATCTTTCGTGCGGTCTGTCGTGCCGTCCATCTGCTATTTTATTGTTTCATCGAAATATCTTAAATTTTACGTTTTATAGATAATCACGAGTATTTTCTATTATTTCGTTTGTTCCGTATAAAATAATTAATCCTTTTTGTGGGTTTGAGACGTTGAAAATAAACGTAACAATTAATTTTCTTGCCTGATCGATATTATATGGCTTCGACGATTTCATAATTTAGAAATTTAAGTAGTCAAAATTATGAAAATAAATTGGCGTACGATCTCGTATACAACGTTCGTTGCTGTTTGTTTATGTGTTTCTATATTTTACACCCGGTGCATACTTGCATTATCAGGAGATAAGAATGCAAGCGCATTTTACAGTTCGAGGATAAAAGTTACGAGTCGAGATGGATTAAAATTTCAGCAGGTTTTTATAACGACTTTAAACTTTGGACTTGAAACACGGAGTGCTATTTGCATTTAAATTTAACAGGAAATTTTATTTTAACATTTTAACAAAGTACATAATAAGAAAATTTATAATTCAATGATTTTCATTTTCAAATTATAGAAATGAAACAGTTTTTCAAAGTGTAAATCATCTTTTCAGTTTAAAAGAGTTTTTTTTTATTAGAAGGTCCCAATGAAAAACCACTGATAAGGAATAAATAGAAATTTGATTTATTCCACTTATCTATTTCTCTCACAACACTCGATTAATACACAGTAAAAACTTATAGGCAATTTTTTAAGATTCTGAAATATATATATTTTCTAATATTTTCTAATATGGGAATAATTAAAATTTAGGCCTTTGATCCTTAATTTTAAATTCGATATTATTAAACATATTCTATTAAAAAATTGGTGTTAAGTAATTTCAGTAAAACATGCATGTAGATGAACGGCTTCTTTGCTTCTGGTATTTATACCCGCAAGATACGGATAAAGAACTTGCACATTCAAAAAATAAGATATTTTTGGACATCGCACTACATTCTCTGATAAGCATTGTTTCTTTGTTTTGTCCGTATCATAAGATTATAAGTCGAAGTCTTCATTGTCAGTATAGATCATCACTCACAAGGAGAGTATACGACATTTGGGTAATAGATTTTCCTGTTTATATTATGTGCTCTTTTAGCGAAAATCTAAGAAAACCCGATTTTTGTTTAATCACTTATAACTTCTCAATGATTAGCAGTACAATATTTTAACTATTGGCGTTCGAAAGATGAGATCAAATTCTATCGATTAAAAAAATGTTAGAAAAAATCTTTATTTGTTTAAAATTTATAGCTAAATATAAATTTACAATAAAAATTAAGCGAAAATTACATAAGTAGATTTTTTATGTTATTTAATAGCCATTCTTTGTTTGACTATAACTTTTGAACAAATAAAGATTTTTTGATGAAATTTTTTTCAATCGATAGGATTTGATCTCATCTTTCGAAGACCAATAGTTAAAATACTCTACAATTAATAGTTGAGAAATTATAAGTGATTAAACAAAAATCGATTTTTCTTAGATTTTCGCTAAAAGAGCACATAACTTTTGAAAAATCGAGCGTTAAGCCGAACGGACGCAGCTTCCTTCATATTTTAACATTAGAAAACATATCTCAGAGTTACAAGAAAATCTATTACCCAAATGTCGTACACTCTCCTTGTCAGTGTGAAATAATCTTATTTCCCCAAATAATCCAAGTTGGATGGTACATCAAAGAAATGGATCATATGAAGGTATTATTTCAGAACAATTTTGATGCGATAGAAACGATTCGACAGAGTTCTAGACTGTACATAAGTACTTTATTTTATATGGAACGTTTCCATTCTTCTAAAAAAAAACCAATAGATATGCAAGCCATGTGTCCTTCGCAATATTATCTGGCGTCTTTGCGTCCTTTACTGTATCCAACCTCTTTTGCCCAAAAAATACATTAATATCCAACATTTTTGACTTGTGATTTGTGAAGTAATTGCCTTAAGTAGCAACCTTATCAATATTTACTATTTTTCCACGAGGTAAAATTCAAAATATCGTTGTATATCTTCAAAACAAAATCGATGTATTACGATTAAGATAGCAAATTGAGCAAAACGTTATAGTATATATAGGTAGAAATTTCAATTCAAAATTAATTTAAAAACAACAAAAGTAACACAATAATTAAAATGATTTTTGTGACATGATTCAAGAATATCCAGAGTTGCATAAGAACAGCTGCTGCATATATTTACAACTACGAGATTTTCAAAGTTTAAAAAGCGGTTTTTTCACTATCTAATCACGGATTTGCATTTCAACAATCATTTATATTATCAAAATGACTTTGAATAGTTATCTTAAGTTTGAATCTCTGAGGAAAATATTTATACTCGCATCAATGCATTATATAAAAGCGAAGCTTTAACCGTTAATTGTATTTTTTAGAATTTTTTACGGAGTTTAGCTACAAAAACCAAATTAAAATTCTAGAGTACTGATTGTTGCATTGCAACTATATCAACTAAAAGTTTCGTAACAATTACAATTGTACAATGCGAAACATTCACATTGCATATAATCGAATGAAATCTGATAATACTTTAACACTAAATTGAAACTTTCAAAAAAAAGTATATTTATTGTACCTGGTAAAAAAGTAAAAATTATAAAATGAATTGCAGTAAAATATATTTATTTATTCTGAGAAGCTTAAACTGAATGTTCTTGAGACTGAATTATTGATATGATCCAATGGAAATTTTAACAAAAACAAAATTTGCTGCACACAACTTCCTTTTTTTACGATAAAAACCTTTAGACGGAAAAACTATCTGCAATGTGCATCAAAATGCTTAAATTAGAATTTCTGCGAACTATGATTATTTCAGGTACCAATTATTATTTACAAGTAGTAATACCTACGTCCACGTCGAAAAAAAAGCCTTACTACAAATATGAACTAATATTACAAAACGAATTTATGTGTGAGTACATCTCTTTTCTAATATAAGGAGATTAGAAGTAACAAGCATTTATAGTTTCTGCCGGTTTCATCTCGTTCGAGTTCGCGTTTTTGCAATAAAAAGTAAGCAGTTTTATTTGTAAATACATCAAACTGTATGATTATTAATACGGTTGTACTGTTGATTTAAACAATTTAATTATTTTTCTTGAGAATAAAATTTTATTATTATTTACAGACCAAAATGACGAACAAATTATTGTTGGCTGTGGTGATCGTTGGTATCGTCGCTCTCAGCTTCAACGGTAATTTTAAAATAAATAAGTTTGTAACAAAACAAAAATAAGATTATAATCGAACATTTTTCTTTATTTTTTTCTTTTGAATAAGTATGAGGTATATTTATTTTATTATGTAACTCTTTTATTGCGTTTATTCCCCGCATCATAATATAATAATAGCTATTGTAATTTTTACGTACAAAATTTTTCTCCTTGTAGTTGTACAATATTTCTTGTATAAACGTGTAAAGAATAATTATGATACAGAAAAGGTTCAAAATGTCAGGATAATAAATATTCCTATTATTATTATTATTATTATTATTATTATTATGCAAAATTTACTCGTTATAACTTATTGTAATTGAGTATATATTTACAATCTGTGATCGAATTATTACTGTACCATATTGTAATCTTCACTAAAAAATTATTTTTTTATACGGCTGTCCGACGTCTCTTGAAAACGTGCAAAGAAAAGCATTTATCCGATGCTTGATAATTACAATTTTACAAACTTATTTTCAGGTGCTGAAGGACAGGTACGCAATTGCGAGAATTTGAGCCCACCTTGCCAGCCACCACTTACTTGCGCCATGGTTCCACAACCATGCAATAATTATCCTGACCCCTGCCATGAAGAACCACAGTGCGTTATCCCATTAACAAGCGTGTAAGCGATTAGTATCGAATATTGGTCGATAAAGGAAGATGCCGATAACTAACGACTATTAATGAAAATAAATGCATGAATTATCTACGTAATTACATACGATTTTTTTTTATACATTATTCAACTTGAAAATGTACTAAAGTAGACACTTGTTTTAAAAATAAAATCTGAGATTTTCGTCTAATTTTGCCTCATTTTATTATTTACTTCGCCAATAAATATTTAAAATAATACATTCTACATATAAAAATATTTTTCCGAACTCAGGCATGAAATGGCCCTCATTTTCGCGCTAGAAAATATAACATATAAAATTGAGCATTTCAAGCGTTTGAGAAAATTTGTTGTTCAAGCGGGGAAAAAGTCGTTTTCTCCGCTTCAAGCTATTTTTTACGATTTCTGTGCACGAATTCAAATGTTCGAACATCTGTCCAACTTTCTGACACCAAAAAAGGGCTTTTCATGCCTTCGTTAAAAAAAAACAGGGTGTGAAACACGGGAAGAAAAGCTATTTCAGACTCACCCTCGCTAGAAATAGCTTACTTTCTCCCCTTGTTGCACAATTTCCTTTTACAATGTAGCTCTCCATCTTGCAACGAATGGATAAGAGTTAACGAAATCACCACCTCGTAATTCCTGTATTGCAGGTGCCTTTAGTGACACAAATTCAATATTCAATAAAATCCACCACCAAGTACAAACCAGAAAATAGAAGAGCTTATTTGTAAAACCATAGACGTTACTGAATAAAGTCTTACAAACGATGCAATAGATAAAAAATTATTGAATATAAAAAAATTCTTAAATCAAGCTAAGACATTACTAAACGTGTTAAACTACTGACTTACATTACTATAATATATATTTGTAACTGATGGCCATAAATGACATTAAAGGATTATTATCGATACGGGCAGAATCTACTTGCTCCAAAGCTATGTAACTTTTGTATCTCTTTATATAATAAACAATAAATGCAATACAATATTACTCCATTACACCAACGATTTAGCAGTTTTCGAAAAATTTTTTAACGAATTATTCTAATGTAAAAAATAGAAGTATCAAACATAGATGTACCAATTTACTAAAATGTATAAAGTATCCAACCTTGAATCAAACACTGAAACCAACCCCAGAAAATTCCGACTGCGAAAAATCGAACACCAAATTTATTATACATATTTTCTCACATTCACAAATGGCAAATATTCTGCAATGGAATATGAATGGTTTCTCAGGGCAACGTGAATTCTTAGAAAAGCTTAGCCCAAAACTCGTTATTAAATATTAAGCAACATTCATTTTATTATTCTATGCCTATTCAAACAGTCATTCTATTACAGAGTAAAAACGTACTTAGCCCAAAATAAAATCAATACAATTAACATTTACACAAAAACTTCACCAATCTCCATCCAGCTATATATATTTACCAATATCTAATACTGAAAAAAGCAAAACGACCTGTTGAAATGTGAAATTCGCAAAGAACCAATCAGTGAAGAACACGTACTAATATATTTTTCTACACATTTCAAACAAGACGAAAATCATGCAAAGTGGACATAAATGTTACATAATTATTAAATGAGTACAATCAATTTCGAAATGTTATAGAAGTTACAGATAAAATAGGATTTAGACAATTTCTATTTAATTTATTTATTTAATGTAATTATATGTAAAATAACAAACATAACGTAACTATATGCAAATAACCATGTAAACACATTTGTAGTCATTAATACTCAAATCGAGGGATGTAACAAAAACTAAATAAATGAAAAAATATATCTTCATTCTGAGAAGCTTAAAATGATCTGCAATGTTCTTGAGTCTAAATTGATCTGATCCAATTGACATATTGGCGCAAACAAAATTTTCTGCATTGAGTTTTCTTTTTCTGCGATAAAAAGCTTTAAATTTAAGTACTATCTGAAATGCGCATCAAAATGCTTAGAAAATAATTGATGCGAATTAAAATGCCTGATTATTTCCATTGCTCTTTAGAATTTACAAATAGCAGTATCACATATTTCCGCATTGAAAAAAAAAGAAAAACACATCTGGCCTTACTACAAACGTGAACTATTACAAAACCAATCTATGTGTGAGTACATGTCTTTTCCAATATAAAGAGAATCAAAGCTAGGGTTTGATCAGTTTTAGTTGCACTTAGCTTCTGCCAGTTTCATCTCGTTCGAGCTCGTGACTTACAATAAAAAGTAAGCAGTTTTATTTGCAAATAAATCAAATTGTGTGATTATTAATACTGTTGTACTGCTAATTTAAACAATTTAACCATTTTTCTCGAGAATAAAATTTTATAATTCGGGGATCCTGTACACTTAACCCGTAAATGTCGTACACTCAATGAGAGCTGCCGTAGAGCGTCATTTGCATTTAATGCAACCAGCTAAGTACCAGGGTTCGAGGGCATGATCGGATCGGTGAATTTAAAAAGGCAATGCGCGAGTCTCTATCGAGTATCATTTAGCTATCAATCGTTTTTGGTTGGGTAGCTTGGCGGTCGAACAGCTGGCTATTATTTTTAACAAAGTCACTAGTTAACATTATTTAGTTTTATTGATTAGTTTAATTTTCCGCGTTAAATTGTTATATTAAATTGTTATTTTTGTTTGATAATTTTGTAATAATTTAAAGGCAAGTCGTGCAAGTGTTCGCAGCGCTAGCAATTACCTATTTTTGTTACTTCTTTGTAAGAAGACTTGTTCGTCCGTTTATTTTCAATAAATAAATAAATAAATAATTATTTACAGACAAAGATGTCGAAACAATTATTGCTGGTTTTGGTGATCGTTGGAATCGTCGCTCTCAGCTTCAATGGTAATTTTAAAATAAATAAGTTTGTAACAATAGAAAAGTAAGAGATTATAATCGAACATTTTTTTTGTTTTTTTTTCTTTTGAAAAAGTATAAGGTATTTTGATTAGTTATACCTAGATGAAAAAATTCAGATTATAACTTATACTTATTTTACTCCTCTATATTATATTACGTAACCCTTTTATTGTGTTTTAAATCTATCAAAGTGATGTAAACGGATTTTAAGAATCTAAACTTTTTAAATGCAATCTATTTTGTCATGCATATTACTGTACTATTAGTACTGCTTTTTATTTTTAAAAGAAGTAAAAATTATAATTTTTTTTACACGTGTTGTAATATTTACTACAAACTTTTTCTCGTTGTGCCTATACGATATTTCTTGTAAACATGTAAAGAATAATTATACAGAAAAGGTTCAGAAATAATTATACAGAATTTCATTAGATATTCACAATCAGTGATCAAATTAATGTACCCTATTGTAATCTTTACTGTAAAATTATTTTTCACTCAGCTGTCCAACTGTTTCTTAAAAACGCGCAAGGAAAATTATTCTTTCCGTTGAATAATTACCATTTCATAAACTCGTTTTCAGGTGCTGAAGCCACCTCGCCACCCAAGATAACGTGTGAGACTATGACCAAACCCTGCGAGCCACCGCTTACCTGCGTCATGGTACCAATATCATGCCCTACTCCACCCTGCCCTGAAACACCATCCTGCGTGCAATACTGATAAGCTGATGTAACTAACGACCATTAATGCAAATCAGTACATGAATTATCTATGTAATTGGATACGATTTGTTTTTAAAAATTATTCAACTCAAAAATGCAATTTTGAATGTGCTAAAGTTAATTCAAATATTATTTTCTGTCTTTACTAATGTAGACACATGTTTTAAAAATAAAATTTGTGATTTTCGTGCAATTTTGCCTCACTTTATTTTTTTGGCCAAAAAGTATTTAAAACAATACACTCTAGGTATAAAATAGTACATTATGCAACAAGGGGCAAAAGTAGAAGATTTTTCCCGCGGGTGAGTTTACTGCCCGAACGAGA
>UCOM01001849.1:0-34137 GCA_900474385.1 Ormyrus pomaceus
ATCTCTGGCTTACGCCAAAGCCAAAATTTAGAACACTGCATATCTCTATATAAAATGAGCCTAGGACCTTCTACCATGGCTCATTTTATCACAAATTATATATATATTAAGTGTATAATATTTATTTTTATGTATATAATTTATTTTTTTTGTTACAGATGATTTTCTTCAAAATTTTTTTTTGGTGTAAGACTCCCTTAATGAATTCTTTATATCATCGATTTTTACTCTTGATAACTTAACAAATTAATCCAACTAAACTTCGATTGCATTACACTTAGTTAGTTCCATAAAGTCATTTATCCACCCAAAATAACTTGGTAGACTTAACTAAAAAAGCGTCATTAACTTTTATATTTAATAGAGAAAAAGTTACACAAACAACTTTGCGTGCCTTTCCGTTCCCCAAACTTCTTAGCCACCCCGCCGCATTTTCGTCAAATATTACACTACCGAAGACCTACAACGACAAAAGACGCGACATTTATACGAGCCCGTCACAATTAAAACTTTCCCAAAGAGCGAACTTGGCCGATATTTCTCCGCTAAGTTCATCTCGACAAAAAATGCGGCGGCGGCTCGTTTGTGCTTATAATTTTTCCGATCAATACACCTCGCTTTCTTCGCCGCTTGCATACGTGCGCGATCATTGTTCAAAGGCGTTCACTCAACTTCTTTAATCAAAAACGCCGCCTGCGACAATGACTTCAAAAGTGCCGCCAAGTGCGGAGCGTTCTCTGCATTTTTGACGCGCGCGGCGAATCTCGCCGCGGCCGGGAATAATGGACTCGGCGTCCTTTGGCTCAACGCTCGGCCGAGAGGGAAGTTTTGTTTGCTCGCGGGCAGTTCGCTTTGGGCGCGAACGCGCGGAACCGAGGGGCTCGACTTTAAAGATGGGTATCTTCTTCTCTTTCTATAACGGTGCCTTTTATCGTTCCGTTATCGCCGTTATTAATTGCCGCGCATTTTATTGGCGGTAATAAAGTGTACTTTTAATGCTGCCTGTAAAATTACCGTTGAAAAATTGCCAAAAGGCAACTATGTGACTGATAGCAGTTTTAGGTCATTTTTATACTTTTGTCGATAATATAGGATGAAAATGGCTTTAAAAGTTCCGCCGTAAAAACTTACTCAATAGGTAATTCATATTACCCAATAGCGAAAGATACTTCATCGGGAGATAGCTTAATGCCGCACAATGGAAGCAACCATCAATTTACCGTATTCCTTAAAAGCCTTTTTTTTTTTTTCAGCTAGAACAAAAAAATTGCTGCACCGGCGGTTAACTGAATTACATAAAACTGATTATAAAAGCCGTGCTAAAAAAAACGAATTGCTTTTTGCGTCGTTTAAAAGGCCTCGCGAGGAACGCAGTGTCCGACGGAATGTCGGAAAACACGGATTCATCGGTAATTGATAACGAGAGAGAGAGGCCTACTCCGCGAAGATCTGTCGATAGAGCGGACTGCTTCTCTCCGCCGCTTGCGGCCACTAATTGCTCGGGATCTTGACCGCGGAATCTCGTAAAACGTGACCGGCAAGCTTATATGCTTACGGCCTGCGTCTTGATTGGCTGCACTGATATTGCCTCCGGTGGTGCTGCGCGCCCTGCATCCAGCTATAAATATTGGAGGCCAGCGCGTTCTTGGAAGGCAGCTTTTTGCGATTTTCGCGTTGAAAAGGAGCGCGATTGGGAATGCAGTTGCAGGATTGAGCGGCGATAGTCTGGCTTTTATTTTATTTAGATTAGAATTAACAGGAACTTGGATGGGAAGTTGGAAATTAAGCAGTTTTCGCGGTAGTTCACGTATTTCCGAGTTCATATGCGACGACTTTGTAATTTAATTATGAATTAGCGTGAATCCGTTTTCAACCACCAATGAAACTTAAACTTTCAACTCTTATAACTAGGTTAAAGTAAAATGGAACATTTAACACAATTACAGTAATTATTATATTCCCTTTAGAGAAAAAGTGCAACGTACGCTGTACAATAAAACATTACACTGGAAGCCGATGCAAGATGTGATTTAAATAATAAATTCAATGAAAACTTAGTAATAAAGATTACATTACTAAATTTTTGTTTTTGGCGTATAATATACTGTCATAATAAATCAAAAAAGTTGACCCTTTGAAAAAGTGAAATTACGAAAATAAAACAGTGTAAATCTGTTACAGATTTTCGGCAGTTCATTAAAAGCAAACGTTTTTTTCACGCGCGCCTCATCAACATGCATAATCCAGGACGTAATTTTAACGACGGGCCGCATCATCATTATGCATTACGCCGAGCGGGAAAGCCCGCGGATTATAATAGCTAGTCAGCATCAATTGCCGCCGGTCGAGATGACGGTGTCAGCTCCCGTTCATTACGGCGCAAATCTTGCTGAAAAGCCGTAAATCGCGTCCGCCTCTGTCGGGCCCGAGATTTCCGAACGTAAATAGCAACACCGCCTCAGTTAGCCCCGCGATAATTATCGCGGCGGCGTTCGTTTTGGTTAAGTTCGGCTTGCACGCGGACGGACGTCGGGGACGACAATGGGGGTGGTGAGAATAATATCCCGAAGTGGGAGACGCGAAAGTGATTGATTTACAAGGACACGCAGAATGACGAGCGGACGAGGTGGATTTAAATGACAATGGATGTACTTGCATGCGAAATTTTGTTGCGACGTTTAAATTTGAATTTTCATACTGTATAAGAACCTGCATTAACGCGACGGTTTCATACGTGTCGAATTCTATGCACAAAAGATAAGCGCGTAATCGTCATTTTCATTTTACAAATATAGGTCAATCTGCGCGGCTGAAGATGGTAAAATGACACCTCATTTCGTGCGAAAAAGCTCACTGCATTACTGAATTTGCTTCCGAGGTGTCTGTGCACTTTGTAGCGAGAAAAAAAAATATAATAGAAATAGTACGTACTCGTCGCGAAGATCTTATATGCATACTCAGATATCAAAGTTTTCTCAGAGTTGCATTCCAAGAATCCGTAATACTTTTCTTTGTACAGATGATGTTGCCGGGAAGCCATATTTTATACGGAAAGTTTTTTTTGGAATCTATTCCGTTGAAAGAAAGAAGAGAATTTAGCGTTACCGCAATCGTTGAACTAAAAAATAATTACGATAATCATTTCTCAATTAAATTAGAATTAATTCGTCAAAAATATCGAATACTCTTGCAATCGCATTCTTTAGCGCAGCAGAAGAACACTTGCTAAAGCAAGTTTCCTGTTCAAGTTTAATTACTTTGCACATTCTTTGATCTTTATACGACCTTACGCATTCTAGCTCGAATTTCGTTTTAATTTTCTACAAAGTATTCTCGTATATAGCATTTTCCCCTTTCATCCCGCATTGTTTTAAAGCGTTCGGCACCTTCATTGCCCCTCTTTTAGACGCCGCCTGGCGGTTCGTATAACAGCGACTTATAAAGAGTCGGGAAATTAGCGATTTCGCGCCAGCTGCGTGCAGCCTTGTTCTCGCCGTTATACCGGCTCCCGACGCAACGGCACAAGAAGATAAATAAGAGACGTCAAAGACGTCGATCTCTCGGCGGGGGTGGGGGGAGGCTTTAAGAAGCTTCGCAGCGGCGCGTTTATGCGCCGAGCTGAGAGTGTCGTTATTATGAAAGAGCTTCGCACCGGAATTCCTCGAGCAGAAATTCCCTCTTTAGACGCTGTATAACCCGCAAGCCGACACCTCCGCGATTCGCGCGCTTTCTTAGAGGCGCATTAGCTCCCCCCCGCCCCTGCATTGTCATCAGTCTCGCCGCGATGTGGCGCGAAAGAAGCTTTATCTTTCTCTTTCTCTCGAGATCGTATATATAAATCGAGAGGTGAAGTTTTGTGCACTTGCCGAGAGCGGCGCGGACGGAGGGACAGCGATAGAAACTGGCTCTTGAGGGAGAGAAATTATGCATGAGGCTGGGTGATTGACTTTGCGACGGCTTTGTTATGCTGTTCTTGGCGCGGCGCTTCGCTTGATGAATGCAATTACGAGTGACTTCCGTGTGTGTGTGCGTGTATGCGCCCTCCGAGTTGTTTGGGAAATTTGAAATTTTAGTTGTGCGCGCCGACAATACCGTCTTAAATTGGGCCCCGTCCGCGCCTTTAAACATATAGGTCTTTCGCCCGTTTCTTTTAGAGAAATTGGGTTGCGTTGGCTTGATAAAAAATTTCAAAGAGCCGCGGATGCAACGCGATTTCGCGATGGATGAAAAGAATAATTGGAGAGAGAGCGCGGAGTCGGGAAATGCGGATAAAAAAAATGATATGAATGCTATATAATTTGCTCTTTATTTCTCTGTGCAGGCGAATTTCATTTTTAAAGCACGTCCGACGCGACTGAAAGGAGCTTGCGAAAGGTTAAAAAAGGTTTTAATCTCGCTAAAACCCAAGATTATTAAATCCGACTGTCAATTTATCAGTGCCACCGTTCCGTCAGCCCGGACGCGAAGAGCAGTAGCCTTTTAATTGCGCATTCGCCGATTCAGCAATCGTTAAAAACTAAAACAATAAAAAGTAATACTTTCGTAGGTGACAGTACAACAGTTAATAAATCAGAAAAAAAAAAAAAATTATCACCGCACGCCTCCGCACTTCATCCAACAGAAAAAAAGCGCTTCGATTCAGCTTGAAAAACCGCGCACGCAGCGCCGTCCCTCCACATTCGCTCGGCGGCCGTCAGCGCATTATTAAATCCCTTTTTCCAACCTCGCTCGCGTCGCCCGAATCATAATAAACGGAACGTCATCGAGAGGCCGTCGCGCTCGGCCAACGAGTTCCATTCGCTTTCGCCTACACGTACGCGCCACTCGTGCACAGACGTACGCGAAAGAGCACGAGGGCGCACTCGACGTGCGCGGGGGTACTCACCGATCTGCACGAGCTTGACGGCGTTGCCATTGTGCTGCTTGAGCGGCTCGTTGAGATTCGCGTGCGTCAGGTCCTTCAGGGGGTTCGCGCCCTCGTCCAGCAGGCCGCGATTGTTTTGCATAATAGCTCGTTTCGCGCTGCCCGAGCCGCGCTTCTGCTGCTGCTGCTGCTGCTGCTGCTGTTGCTGTTGCTGTTGCTGCTCGGAGCCGCCGATCGGCGTGCTCGAGTTATTTTCCTGCGGCGAGCACCGCTGCTGTTGCTTCTGATGCTGCTGCTGGAAGGTAAACTTGCGTTGATTGCGGAATTTGGGAGATGAGGTCGATTGAGGTTTTTTTATATTTGCATCGCTTTTTGCGCTTTGGGAATGAATTTTTTTAGAAGTCAAATTGTAATGAAGGCATCTGGGAATGTGATTTTAAATCGCAGTAAAATTAAGAGTAACAATTGAAAATTGACGTTTACGTAGTAAATTGAGGAGATATGATCGTATTCCAACTTATTAACTTTATATTAGATTCAGAATTAAGACGAGTGATTATAAGGGCATTATTGCATGTCATCTCAACGTCTATATATAGTTACTACGAGGGAAATGCGGATTGCCGGCTAAAAGTTTGTCACTACGACCCACCGTATAAACGTTAGCCGCCTTCCTCTCGCTGCTCCAAGTAAGCTGCTCCCAGGCCTTCCTGGCGGCCTCGATCGGCCAGACGCTCTGCCTCTTCGACCTGTCGGTCCCCGAGTCGGCGACCTTGGCTACGGCGGCGCCGGCGAAGCTCAGCAGGCCGTTTCCCCGTCTCGCGCGCGCCGGACAGTCGTAGAAATCAAGCAGCTCCTCGGCCGGGTAAATGACGTACAACATGCCAGCAGCGATCCTCGTTCAGTAACGCGAGCTCGTCCGGCCGGCGCAAAGTCATCGCTGACGCAGCTTTTGCGAGCGCACGACGGCGATGATCGATCGGCCGCGGGCAACGGCATGGTTTTCTCCGTGGGCGCGGTGGATTTTCGGGAGAGAGACACGGCGCCGCAGCGCGCCGCCGAGCCTAATGGACTGCCGATGTCGGAGCGGTCGGCGGAACTGGCGGAGCTGAAATATTCACGAAGAAAGATTAGTTTACTGCCGCTGCTTTTGTGCATCGTTATTTAGACTACTTGGGTGAAAACTTGTGATTTTTCACGCTACATTATTATACTAATATTTTGCCTCCCCCTCTTGGCCACTATTCAAGCAGAAAACAGACGACGTCCCGCGTAATCGATCACCGTTTGCATATTGCTTCGTGCCCGTCGTCTGGGGCTCTTAATGGAGTCACGATACAGATCAGCGCACTCGCTTTCCAATCTTCCGGCGCAAATATAGCGTTCGCGACGTCGAATTCAATACCGGACCAGACAAAACGAAACTCGAGAGGGAAAAAAAAGAAGGAGAGTCGGCCGTCCACTATTTTTGCAAAACGTTGTTTGCATCGAGGGCTACCACCATACCTCGGGATATCGAAGCCTGCGGCTTAGATTTCCTCTCGACGGAGCTTAGAACGAACAATGGGTCGCAGGGGGGAAAGCCGCGACGCACACGCCGGGGATTCATATAATGTTTTATCTATCTGTCGCAGGAAAAATGGGACGGCCGCCTTTTTTCGCTCCGCGATGAATATATATTTGTTTGGGACGCTGAAGTTTAATTATTTTTATATCTAGCAGTCTTACAGTCAGTGCTCTATTTTACTGAATTGTATCGTCTGAAAGCTTTAAGAATTTTAAGAACACATTCTTTCAGAAACCTCCGTTACTTTGAACAAAAACTACCAAGAATCCACCAGCTTGCAGGTACACCCGAAAAATCGAGCAGCAGAAAATGAAATAATAATCTGCCCACACCGGAGTCGCAGAAGCAGAAACGCACGCGTGCCTATCAACACGCGTTCGGCGTCGTCAATTTTTTATTCGGATGACCGCGTTACACGGAAACGAACTCTCCGCCTGCCTCTAATCCCCGCCGACTATTCAGAGCGTCGCGGTGAGGCCGGTATCTGCTTTTTTTCCTCCTGCACGCGCGAGTCGTTTCGACGACAGGGGGGAACGAGAGACGTAGGACCGCAACGAGGAGGCCGATGTCGCGAAAGGAAGTCGAGAAGAAAAATTAATTCCTGGCCCCATCAATCGACTCTACGTCCCGGCTCCCTCCTCGACTTTCGGCTGTATCTGATGCTTTTTTTTGCGTCCTACGAGCTTATATCTATTTATCTGCCGAAGGCACTAATGGTGAATTCGTGAACTTTGAAATCTCGTACGTCGACGATGCGGACACAATTGTTACAATTAACATGTTCAATATTTAATTGGAGGTTAAAGCTTTGATTTTTTTGTAATTTTTGTTATAAAGAAGTTATTTTTTATAGGTCGAAGATATCGGTAAAAATTATTAATCAGCATAATAATTATGACTTTAAATAATAAAATTTGGCCAAGGTAATTATTTGTAAGAAGATCAATTTTGGAAAGTAAATTTGATTATCATTTCTGCAGAATATCCTAATAATAATTAGGCGAGCTCTTATAGATTTTTCTTTTTCAAATAATCTCATAAGAAGTTTGGAGGAAGCCGTAAAACGCACCTATATATGTATATAAATTCGTGACTGCGCGAGAAACCTATAAACAGCCACCGAATTATTAAGCTACCTACGCGAAACCTTCCTCGTATAAAATAAAAAGCGTTTTCTTAACGTTTTCTACAATCAAAACGGCCAGATACATCGCAGTCAATTAATACAATTTCGTCAGCCATATATACAATCCCCTCGTGTTTTTCGGCCAGGAAATTCCGCAGGCTGTCGGGCAAAAAGGGGAGAAGCTCGCAAAACACCTCCAATTTAGTCGGGCAGCACCAATTTCTCCCGCTTTCAGCTATCTATCTCTCCTCCGTATTTTCTGTCTGTCAGTTCTCCGGAGTCGGAGCCGGAGAATCGGGCACAGTCTTTCCCCCCCCGGACGGCGTTGGCGGCCGTCTCCGCGGGAATGCGATCTCGCCCCGAGAAAATTACTGTCAGGCCGGAGTGCCGCAAAAAGCACGAGAGACGAGCACAGTCTTTCTTTCTTCCGCGCGGCGTTGTAGGGTCGTGAATAAATTGGCCCGGCGGCCTTTAGCCGGAGGGGGTATTTTGAATTCAGATTTTACCGATATTGCTGGCTCGGCTTCGTTTTAATAGATAATTTTGCATTTTAAATGATTGAAACTGACGGTTCGTTATCGGTTTCGTGTACATCAACGGTGATATTCGAGGGGAATTTAGCAAACTGGCTGTAAGTTAGCTGAAGTGTTAATAGATATTACTTTAAATCATGTTAAAGAGTTCGTTATAATAATTAATAATTATAATTTTATTATTTTTTATAGTAGGTAAGTGTTACATACTATTTTAAATATTATATATAAATCTCCATTAACCTTTAACAGTGAAATCTAGAACACGTTGAATGAAAATTCTGAAAGTCATCGTTTCTGACATGAAATCGTTATTTCGTTAAAGTTTTTGCTGTAAATTTTATTTTTTTTTACATATATAAACTAAACTTTATTATTATCTCATAATACGATCAAAACGCTTTTTAGAAAAGTAGTTATTAAAATAAATTAAAAGAAAAAATTGTAAAGTAATCTGATTTTTTATTTATTTATGAAATAATTTGTCTATACTATAACTCTTAAATATAAGTTGTGTGACTAATAAACTTCAGTTTATTTATAATGTAATTCTTACCAGTACCAAAATAACCAGTAAATACGCTCTAAATTGCTTATCAATAGTACAACGAAAATTACTTTATTAGAATTTGCGGGACAATTAAAAGTTTTATTTAATTACTCACTAACTTGTATTAAATGTAAAACAAAAAATTGGTTTTTACGTTATAATAGTGTACATTATCGTAGTAAATTACGAGTTTATCACAATATCAAAGTTATTGAATTTTCTGTAACAAAGTTTTCTATTAAATGAGCTATTAGTATTAAATTGCTTCTTGGCATCCAAAGTTCGAAATTGTTTGATACTTTATACTTTAATGCTTTATACTTCAATATTGGATTCATTAAATTATCTTCATTATAATAAAGATACTAAATTATATATATTTGTATATTGACTCGTTCTTTATTTTTTCAGTTTATTCTTCCTATAAGTCTTAAATTAAAAAGTTTAACGAAAACAAGTAAATACTCTTTAGAAACTGTTTGATTACATTATTTATAATTTTGAAGAATTCTGGATGTTCAATAATTTTAAAAATATTTGATACCATCCGTTTAAATTTATGTTTATTAAATTGTACAGGAATCCCATATAGTAGTATAACGTTATTATTGCTTCATGCATTCATAAGTCAGGATGCAAAATTGGAGTTAGATTTTGTACTGATTCAACTGTAAGCTGAAACAGATTAACGTAGTTACAGTTGAATGACTGCATAAATAATATTTTGAACTCGATTTCAAAATTCAATTATAATTTATGAAATTCATCATAAATATGTCATCATCTTTATTAAAATATTGTTACAAACTAAGAAATTGTATAATTTTATCAATGACAAAAATTTAATTGCTAATCTTAGAAAAATAAAACCCAATACTACACATAATAAAACGACTTCTGAAAAAGAATATTTTAATTTTCAAGGAATTTCTAATGTATTTAAAAGCTTTCACTCGAGAGTGCTATTATGCTCTCCTGCGTTTTTGCCATCAAACGAGGACTACGTTTTTTACTGCTACGAAGATGCTTCTCTATACTTTTGCATTTAAAAGCATCACACAACAAGCGGAGAATCTAAGCAAGCTGCAGCACAAGTTATTCTTTACCCAGAAAGAAGCTCTAAATAAACTTGCTTTTCTCGGGAAAAGGAAAACTCGGCCGTAACATCTTTTACGGTCTTTTAACGAAACATTTTTAGTGCCCGCATATGAAAGTAACTTTGACTTTAATATTTAATCTTTCTCTTTCTTATTAATTAGTGGAATCTTCGCAACTTAATTTATTTCAGTTTCCAGTTTTCATATAAAACAGAGCTGTCTTCCAAGATATACTATTTGTATAACTCAAGCAATGCATTTATTATTTGTATTTTTATAAAAAAATTATGACGATCATTAATGATTGCAGTAATTATGTAGTAAAAAAAATAATCTACAACCAGAGATAAATTTAATTCAAATTTAAAATATGAACAGGTTTTTGCAAGATGAGATTTTAAATAAGCTTTTTCCGCAGGTATTAAATTTTGTATATGTAAGATATTTTCTTTCAGCAATTGCGCAAAACATTTTAAGTACGTATTTTACTAAGTCACGTTAATCTTGAATGAAAGCAAATATATTTCCAACGAATTATCAACAAAAAGTCGTAGGCCTTAAGTTTATAGTTGTGTTCTCCGAAAGTTTGAACTCCCAAATCTTAGAAACGTTACTTAACTTTGCTAATCTTTTAAGTCAGTAATTTAGATCTCTGACAACAAATTGTTATAATAATACTTAAGACCAAAAATAATACATATCTGACATTTTTAAGTCACAATAATTAAAGCAAAATTCAGAACTTTATATATGCAAATAAGCAGAAGTGCTATTTCTTAAATCTAAATCATAAGTCATCTAAAATATTTTTGATTAACCAATGAATATCTTAAAATTTCATTCCCCTTTATATAAGAAAGATTTAAATAAAGTGGTTAACTACTGCTTTTAGTTTAATATTCGAGCTTACACAGCTGAATTTAATATTCAAATTACGAACTTCCATTTCGCAAGTTCATTTTTCCAAGGTATCAACTCTCTAACACTCCTCGAAAATACCGTCAATAAAACGATAACTTAATAACGCTTTCGGAGAAAGCATTCTAATCCGGTTTGCCTCTTTCCTCTCCCTTTAAAAGCGCCGCTCTTCTTTCATCTCCCTCCTCCCTCCTCTCTCTCTCTCTCTCTCTCTCTCTCTCTCTCTCTCTCTCGACGCGACCTGGAAGTAATTAATGCAAAGTACGGACTTGTGTAGTGGACGAAAGAGCAGAATCAAGAGAGCAAGAGCGAATATGTATAGACATAGAGGAACGCGCGGCGCCTCTTTAGCGGCGTATCTTTGCGATCGGGTGCATCTGCGAAATTGGAGGCAGGCCAGTATGCGTGCACACGCCGCCAACCCGCCCGCTGCCGACGACACCGGCTAGATAAATAGATTATGCGGTCGTACGGAAACGCGGGGAGATGAAAAATACGAGCGACGAGCTGTTTTGGTAAATGGTGTTTTGTTTCTTCTTGTTTACGGATGGAAATTGGGGGGATAGAGTTTTGAAAAATACTGCAATTGCGGAGATGTTCGTTTGACAGGTTGACAACTAAAAGTATATTTATTCAGTTAAATGGAGAAAGGTACAGTTTCTTATATAAAATAATGGCTACTATATTTTCCCTTTGATATTTTGTGTCTTAAACTATTTATTTTAATTTTAATTTTTTTAATTCTTTTATCATTCAAAAAAAGAATGTGTGAATAAAGCTGTATTAATGCAATCATAATCAAAATATTGATAAGAGTGATTGTAAATATAGAAAAATATATTTGTGTCAATACAGAATTTGTCATTTTATTTAAAACGCGTAATATAAAAGCTTTGCGTGATCGTAATTCTATTTTTACTTGTATACAGTTGCGGTACAGCTCTGTTGTGCGATTTCTTGAAAGCATTCGGTACCGAACATATTTTCTTTTTTATTGATTGCTCCTTTTTGTATTTTCAAGCCTTTGATTTGTAACTTTTATTTTTATTTTTCTACAAATATCTTAGTTTTAAAGGACATTTTATTGGCTCAAAAATCATTCGTTTTCAAAGAAAATTTTTTTATTTTAAAAGTTTTTTTTTAAACTTATTTTAAAAGTTTTTTGAAATGAAAGTGCTAGAGATATATATTTGTAAGTTCAATTAGGTATAATTAATGTAATATTGCAAAAAAAAAAAAAAGAATTTGTACAAAGCAAGTCAACTCTTTTTCGTGAGCTTTAGACTATCGGTTTTTTTTGTTATTTTTTTATTCACTTTTCTTCCATTTCCAAGTATTTATCGAATTTGCGTCTTTATTGTCCTTCATCCGTTTTCTTTCACAATGAAAAGACTGATAGATTTATTATAGCCGTTATAAATCAGAACCAATATAACTCTATTATTGACATTAATTTAATATCGACTTATAAGAGCAGCTTCACTTGTAGTACAATGAAATTTAATTAATTTCTCAATTTATTTTCGGATTTTCCTCTGATAATGACGTGTTTCATTATTTTCAATAAGTCTTTGTAACGAGACGATATTCTGTTAAGAAATTCAATAAAGTCTTAGCTGTAAGCAAGTGCAAGTTATTATTTCTTCAGTGTTAAATAAGTAAATTAAAAAACATTCGTTTAAAATTCAATCAGAGATCTTAAATCAAACTTGCTATTATATGATTTTAATATTAATATAAAATATACTTCATTGTATATAATTCTATAGTTAATATCGAGAGACGAGTCCCGATTCTTTTGACCCAGATATTTCAATTCCCCCGAACCCATTAAAATTCATCTCGCTTTAAATTTATCCTGCTGTTTACGAACTGACAAAATTTGAAAACTCAGCAAACGCGCACTTATTATAATCCGCAATTTCGCCGTTCTTTGTGCTCGGTTCATTAATTCTCGGCGTCCGCGATTTTTATATATTTCTCGGGCACACTTCTCGTATCCAAGCGACCGACAAATACGGCGCGAGCAAAATGTGTGAATAATTGCGCGGCTAATTAACTCCTCGCCTCTCCTATCCGTTCGTACTTTTCGCGCGGAGCTTTCCCAATATAATTCGCGCTGATATTAATTGCTCAGATGAAAATCTGATTAAGCGCAGCGTCGCGCGAAGTCCCGAGGAATCCCGCGAGATATTTTTCCTCGTTTTCTTTCCCGGTGCAATCGTCGATTCTCCTTTCTCTCGGCTTCGCGGCCGAGACAATTATAAGTGTGTCCGCACGCTGTTAATGCCGCTACTGCTGCCAACGCAGTCGGACTGTTGTCGTAAGTCTCTTTTATGAGATTTCTCTTGGCCTTTCCTTCTTTAATTTTCTCCCTTTTCCCGCTTTCTCTCAATAATTCACCATTTATTCCCGCGGACTCGGAAAATTTCAGTCATTTATTAGTTTGCTTGCGAGCTAACTTTTCTCGCTTATTATTCTGGATTTGCTTGTCGCGAAAAGCTTTGTGGGGAGGCTTTGAATGCACGAAATCTTGCCTATTGCGGGAGCCTAAATAACGTCGTAAATATTCAAGATTCAAAATCATTCTTAATACGATTTTCTACCCACTTTTTTACTTCTTCATAAGTCCGATTTCGTTAATAAAAATTACGGAAGATATTGCAAAATTCTTAGTAATCTTTGATCTATTAAAAAAATGACAATGTGTAAAAATCAATAAATTTCAATCACAAATTGATTCGTATGTGCGCTCTGGCACTTTAATCCCTTTATAAAGATTGAAGGGATTTTGCTCAGTAATCCGTTAAAGCTTCGATCAAACAATTCGTAATTGAATATTTTCTCGCTCGCAAAATAAAATAAGAACGTTGCGTCGTCGCTATTGCAATCGTTAAATTTACTTGTATGTTTTTTTTTCGAGATTTATATAAAGCTTGCATCATTTAAAAATGCTTCAAAAGACAGAGAGATTTAGAGATTTAGAGAATCATTCTTTTGATTTGCTTGTGCGTTAAAAATATCAACAACTCTTCCGAATATAAACGAAATTTTACAGGTCTATAAATATTTATAACTATATTTGAATAGTTTTCAATTGCTAATAAAAATTTTCTAAATATTCTATGAATATAAAGATAAACAGAAATCCATGAATTGCAATGCGTCCGATTTATCAATCAACTTGTAGGTATATATATTATTTTTACAACGCGGAAAACCATAAAAGTCGCGCGTAATTCAGTTAGCACACTTTTTGGAAGGCGCTCAACTCAAATGTATATTTTACGGATTGACAAGTTAGCGGCCGACGAAAATTTGGAAGGAGCCCAAATTCGAGAGCTCCGTAAAACACATTTTCCCGCGGTGCGGCACTCGCAGCTTCTCGTGCATTCATTTTCCATTCATTGTCCAATTTATCCGACGAGTTTCCGCCGCTTTATGAGCGGCTCGCGTCTTTGTCCCGCCGCTGAGCCTCCTTTAGTTCGTGAATACATATAAGCGAAGCAGCCCCCCCTTTGTTGCGCGCGCCGGATCAAACGAAATTGAAACGGGCCATCTTGCGCGGCAATATCACCGGGGCGAAAGTGCGACGAACCCGTCAATTTCGACGTTTCGCCGACTCGTCTTGCGTCGAGGATCACTTATTTCAATTAAATTTGCACCGCTTTCATTTCCCAGTTGCTGGAGTCTCGCAGTGGCTGCGGGATTCCCGGGGAGATATTAAAATGTAGGGTGAACGAAATTAAAGCGGTCTTTTAAAGGTATTGGAACTTTAAAGCTCTCTTTTGGAAGAATTATGACTTTGAATTGTTTTTTTTTTTCACTCGGAGTATAAGCTGCTTTTACGGATGATTTTGCGAGAACTTCGATTGTAATATTTTTTCATTATGTAAAAGGTGACGCAAGAGAAAGATATCGCATTTGATTAGCCAGTTTTGCGCCTGCAAAATTTGAATTCAAGAACGGAAGAAGATACAATCTTTTAATTTTCTTCACTTTTCAATCATACTTCGTCTTTATTATTTTCTCAAAAAGTAACTGTCGGAAAATAACCAGTGCCACAGATTCCCCACATCAGATATTTGGACGGTAAGTGCTTTAACTTTTTTCATTAACAAGTACGCAGATTAGAAACAAATATTTACGTTACTCGGGCGACTTTTTTTATCACCTTCAAACATTTTCCGTCGGACCTATAAACAAAATATTAATGGAAGTGTTCGAATATTGAAATCCAATATTTGTAATCACATTTAGCGAAATAACCCAATTTCTTTATGCATCGAACTCTCACAATTTGAACCTCGTACTGTTTCGTTTACCTTTGCCTATTGACCTTTACTCATCACTTGCCTTTATCTCCAGACTTTTTTGCTTTCTTTCTTTTTATTATCAAGGTTTCACGCTTCATCGGTTTACTTTTCAATCTCTGGTTGTCTGGCACGTCTATCTCCTACGTTTTTGCCCCCTTCCGTGAGATTTGTCCTTGTTATCAATACATTTCTCTCCCCCGCACATTTCCGCTCGCGAGGTTTTCTCTTTTAGGTTTTCCTTCGCCTCTATCGTGGGCTGGCTTCAATTTTCGATCTATTTTCGTAACATTTCCATCTTTGCGGCGTATTGATTCTGGAATTTTTTCTACCGCGAAAACACTTGTCGCTGTAGGTTTTTTTTATTTAATTTCGAATGAAATTCGTGTTTGCTTCTGTGAATGAAAAATTTTAAGAAAGTCAACTGCCAGTTGCAAATTTCAGTGCCATTAAAAACGAAATCCTTTGTGCAAAAATTTCGTCCCTCTCAATTTTTATAAAACACTTTAAATTTTTGCGATAATATTTCTGAATTTCCGAAAAACATTTTGTTACATAATATTCCAAGCGAATTTATTGGCTGGATTTGATGTTCGGTTATTCGTGTCGTTTCACAAACTTTCGACGCGAAAGGAAGCAGCGCCAATTTTAGTGTCAACCTTCCTGCTTCCTTTCCACATCACTCACTCAAAGTCAATTTTTTGCTCTCTATTTTATTTTCTTAACAAATCGAATGCAGCACGTCGCGCGTTAATCGTCACGCGCAAAGAGAGGTCGTGAACTCTTGAACGGTCGTCACGGACACGAGATTTAGAACGTTCCAAAACAGCCGGCCATTCTTTTTTGTCCGTTTTACCGCTGTTTTCCTTTAAACGAATAGTGCAATCAAAATAAAAATAAAAGTTGCTTATAACTTTTAGTTTTGGTAAAGCAGAAAATTCAAAGTTTTAACTAATGTTTCTGACATTTTGTGTAGTTGGACTAGAAAAGGGTAACATTTGAAAAATAAAAAAAAATAACGGGTTTTCATTGATGATGAAGTGTCGGATCAAAAATATAAATTCACATACAGGCTGTACAAGTTAAACAAAAAAACGTATAATCGACTTGTTACTTTTAATATTTGTTCTCGATAAATTGAAAGCTTTCGAAAGTCGGCTGTATTGAATATTTTCATCTGCAGCAATTGCATGTTTTACCATATGAAACGGATGTTGCCTGAAATATACATTTTACGCGTGAAAAATGTTGTTCCCTCAATTTATTTTACGTCGCTTCTGACGGAAATATAATGCAAAAGGTCGACTTTTTCTCCCCGCGTTAAAAAAAATATACAGGTCGAATAGTTTATAAAGGTCGCGCATTTTAATCCGCTTAATTTTAGCGAGCCAATCTCCCCCGGTATTTACGAATATTTCGCTTCAACGTTTGCCGTCCTAAAACCCAGACTTTTTTACTGCTTCTTTCCCCGCAAGATCCCCGAGGAAGAAGCGCTCGCAAATCCAGCGGAGAAAAGTCGAGATCGGAGCTCTGCGCGGAGAAAAGAAGAGGAGCCGCCGAGCGGAAACTCGAAACTGTCGCAAAGACCACTGCCGCGCAGGCAGTTCGCTCTGCGCGCGCGGTTTTCTTTGCCGCGCGCTTAGCCGCGCGCGCTCTCTCGTCCAACGGAATTCTGCACTCATCCGAAATACACTCGGTCGGAAGCTCGGCGCGCGACCCAGAGAGCGAGAGCACGGAGAGCTTTTCTTAGCTCCCGCGGCCCGAACGCCGCGCGAGGAGGGTACATACACCTTCCTCTCGGCGCGGCGGCGACTAAGGCCTCGGCAGCTGCTCGGCTTTGTTTACGTTGCGCGGGCACTCGAAAAATTATTTGACGAGATCAGTTTTATTTCCCGTTCGCTACTGCGGGTTCTCGGCGCTGGTTTGGTCGGGCAATTTTTTTTGCGGCCGCCCCTCCGCACGCGAGAGAGGCGGAGCGAAAAGGGCACACGAATTCCAGCCTTTTCATCGCGAGCGAAACGCGAAAAGTTATTTTAGATGGACTTTTGGTTCGTTTGGGCAGGGTCGAGTGGAAGCTTATGTTATGCAGGTATGCGGCGAGAGGGAATAATTTAATCTTTGGAGAAAGCAGTAGAATTGGTTAATTGAGTTTAAAATAAACTATCTCGAAACGCGATGTTGTAATGTGTGTTAAAGGTAGTGAGAACGTTTTGTGTAGTGTTACACGAGAAGAGCTTAACTGATGTTTATAAATTTTTAAAAGTTAATGCTAAAATTTTGTTATTATAAATACTCAATTTTACTAAAAAAAAAAACTTTTCCTGGCAAAATGATTAAAAAAGTAGTAATCAATGCGATGATTAAATAAAAGGAATTGGCTCATTTTAAGTAATTAATATTTTCAACGTCTCCCTGCTTTCTATCTAATTATAAGAATCGACGGAAACAAACTATTCGCGCAAACCTTATTGAAAAAGCTACGATTTTATTGCCCGGAACTTCATCAGTCCCCGAAGGAAAGCGTCCTCAAAGTACCATTGAGATTTTATTTTCCCCCGCTATCTATATTAATTACTTCGATCGGATGCGATTGAAAATGCCTGTATTCTGTTATTGACGAATAACTCTTTTGAATCGCTTTGAAAGCAAAATCGAATAACGGTACACAATATCCTCCTCCTCCTCCTTGTCCGGTCATATCGGCTCTGCGAACGCTCAATAAGAATTTTCATTTCGACGCGCGGCCGCGGCAGGCTTTTATCGTCCGCGCGCTTTTTCGAATCGATGGAAAAAAAAAGAGGCGAGCGAGTCGGGCAGGCTTTTTCCCTCTGGTTTAAAACGCGACCCTTTGTGGGGTGGATCGAAGCTTCAAGAATGCGATTGAACTCGCGCGGGAATGTCGGATACGATCCCCCCCTCCGCTTGACGTGTAAGTTGACAAGTGTTTTTGCGCTGATCCTCCTGTTTTTCTCTGAATGTCGACAGAATAAGCTCGGCGAAGTAAGTATTTTATTAATGTTCGAAAATCAATATTTCCTGGACTTTTTATTCGATTTCTGGTTGAGGGAGAAGAACGTTGTTTGTCGGTGCCTTTTGCTCGTGAAAACACTTAAAAATAATATCGATTCGTAATAGCAATCTAAACGTGTTATTCGCTGAGTTTTTTTAATTATTTATGTTCAAAATGCTCTATTCCTGACAAGTTTGTATTTGAATTTCAATGATTCTTGATGCAGATTTATGCACACTTGAGAAATGATAAATAACTCGCAACAGTATTTTCCAACGGGCAAAGGTGACGGAAAAGTATGATCTAAGGAAACTGTCTATTGTTGGTAGGTGCGCGCATAAAATATCTCCGCTCCCATAAATTATACCAAGGTCCCAAAGAGCCAATTTGACGCACTTTGCCTGCATCCGTGATAAAAGAGAGGAAGAGAAAAACGTTGATGAAAATAGAATAAGGGGTAGTGGAGCGAATGCGTAATAAGTAAAAATGCTTATAGGGGAGGAGGAAGAATACAAAGAGAAAATAAAAGCGGCGGAGAATAGTTTGAAGGTGGAAGATGCGAGAAAATTTCATAACATTAAATGTAGGTCAGAATGAAGTTAAAATGGAGAGGAAGGGCGAAAATCTTTCTGGGCTGTAAAGAAATGGTACGGTATTGTTATATTTAATTAGTACTTATTTAATTAGTAAAAAGATTAGCAAAAAAATTATTAATTTCTTTGGTTCTTTAACCTGTTGCCTCTAATTAATTTCTTTACTTTATACTTTTTCGTAAGAGAAGTTTCAATTAACATGCTGAATTATGGAAGTAAGTAATTATCTACTGTAGACTTTTTTACTGTAAAAAATCGGGAATGTTGAGTTTTTTTTTATATTAAAACAAAGAAATTTTTTAACAATAGAATAAGTTAAATTTATAAAGGTTGAATTGGGCGTCATAAAAAAAAAGGTTTTTACACCTTGAAGCGAAAGAGGTTTACTTAGTTAGTTTTCTATTTAATCAGCTGCTTCATTTACGAGAGTAATTTACAATTTAATTAAATTAGCTTAAAAAAGGTTTCCAAAAATCAAATTTAAAATAAAAGTCTGACTTAAATTCACTATTTATTTAATAATGATGATTTTTCAACAACATTTTTATTAACCTTCATTTTACAATGGATTTTATAGCTCTTAAAACAAATGGATTTATGCTGCACTTTATGCTTAATTTAATACGTTTTTGTGAATTAAATTTTACTACCGAAACCCTGATTTCGATTCCAACATCAATGTCAAAGTTGAAAATAGTAAATGGTATATCTAAAACAGGATTTACGATTGATCCAGCTGTGGTTTACTCCAAATCTGACTTGGATTAACGGTATAGTTCCCTTACTGCAACCGGAATTTGGGAAATAGATGTTGGAGTCAATTACGAATTTCTCGTAAACTGCAAATCTGAGGTAACTACGAGCTCGTTTTCCCAATAATTGTGGTTCACAAATTCTTAAATAATCACAAAAAGAATAACCCAAAAATTTACCACTTTCCTTCATATTTTTAAGCTTTCTCCACCCTTCGTGGCATTCGTCCTGCATACGTCATACGTAGATAAACGAAATCAAGCGCAATCAGATCCTCCAAGCCCTACTGCCGCGGCACATCACAAAGCTCGCGTGATAGCAAAGCGCGCGAGAGGATCTAGGCGGGGCTCGAAACAGCACGCGGCAGTGGTGAGAGGCGGCGACGCAGTAAAAGGTAACGACCGACACAGAGAGAATAGCGCGCAATCGAGCTCCGCTCTTCAGTCAGATGTAATGATTGTTTAAGCTCGGGGGGAGGAGAAGCGCGCCTCGACAGTCGTAAGTCGATTATCAGTACGTCGAGCGGAAGCGCCATTCTCTCGCTTCTTCGAGGGGGGGGAGAAAAGAAGGAAGTCAAACGCATATACCGGCGGAGCTCGCGGAAATCGCCGGCAGATTGCAGATTTCCCCCCCCCCGGTTTGGCCGCGAGAGTCGATTTCGCGTCTCGGCGACTGAATTTCCGCGAGTTAATTCCGCGCGAACTGACGCGAACGAGTCACTCGCCATCGGGGGGTTGAAATTGTCGTTGACGAGGCCAATTGTGCCCCCGAAGCCCTGTCTCCGCTCCCACCGCTCTCGAGACCGGCACCACGTTGCTCTGTGCGCGGTAATTTATCGAATCGATAGAGGCAGATGTCTGCCTACTTGAGCTTACGCCTATTTGCGGATTGACGTGTGCGCGCGCGTGGATATCGACGCCGATTCGGTGCGTTTAAGCTTGTACGAGCGCGCAGCTAAGGCTCATTTACCTGTGACGACCGGCAATCTACTTATTTCTAGTAATTTTCGTCAGCGCGGCTTTCGTCGATTAGTCGTATTTTCGGCCTGCTTGCGGCTCGCTTCGATATTACGGACGATGTTCTCCGACGAGGCGGACAGGTCGTTTAAGCAATTATCGCCGGCCGATTTGATTGATTGATATTTTGCAAATTCGCAAGCGTAGGCATTTCTTGCTGTCGTTTAAAACTGTCAAATTTTCATCATAATTTAATAGAATTTTTTGTTTTCTTTGATTCCAAACGATATTTTAGCTGGTGATGTAAATTTCTTTTTTAATTTTTTTTTTTTAATTCAGCTTCTGTGTATATTCCTTTTAACAAACTCTGTGCTATCGATTTTCGTTTTCCACTTTATTCAGCCCTCGTCAGTTTACAGATATTTCCGGCTTTTCTTTTATCAAAATGAATGGATCTTTCCAATCATTTTCAGTCTGGCGAAAGATTTATTAAAATTTTACGTCCCTAAATGATTTGAAAAATCACATTTTCTTGAACCTCTTAATGAATTATTAAAAAATAATCAATATTATATTAATATCTAAATTATTATTTATTACGTTATCAAATAATTTGAAAATCAAATATAATATATACGCTCCAATTATTAGTGGAAGCAATTAAATTTAATAATCTTAAAAATAATATTGCGCATTTCAATTCTCCATTTTGTAGATTAATTATTATACCCAAAGTTTACGCAAATACATAAAATTCGTTGCCTCGTTCTAATAATAATCTTCTTTGATTTACTTTAGATTTCGGTTTTTTATGCGAGGCACGGCTCAAATGAGTATACCCAAAGAAAACATCTTGAGAGAAAATGCGAGTAAAGCGACATTCAAGCGTTATGTGCCAACCATCCGTGAAATTGCGAAAATCAAAGCTCATACGAAAGAGACAAGACCTAACTTGACGCGTGATTCATTTATAATATACTCTGTAGAATAATATGCTAAAAACAGTTAAGTGCAATTTTCGCGAGGAAAACATGTTTTTATCATTCATATATCATTTAAATATAAATATTTTCGGGCTTTTCTTCGAATTTTATTAGCATTTACATTTTCAGTTTGTAAAACAGGGCGGCCGTCTTCCGGAAACTAAAAAGAATAATAGAAATTGGAAGCCGTCCAAAAAAATAAATTACTATTTAAGTGTGCCGTAATAGCCGCTGACTATTTTGTCTACGACTGAATAATAAACTACGCTGCCACTAAATTTACAGGGACTATCAATCAACGTTTATTTTTTTTTCCATTCTTTCTGACCAATGCCGATTTTCTAAAAATATCCCTCGGCAATCAATAATTATGCAAAAGCTCGACAAATTACGTAAAACTCTCCAAGTCCAATATACGCGCTTGTCGCGTTAAAAAATATTTACATAAAAGAGTTATTTAACTCATCCAATTTTCTAACCACCTTGCAAAGGCCAAGTTTCTTCAAGTTACAAAGCGCATAAAAAAAAGATGCATAATCCCATTGTCAAGTAATCCGCCAGGCACAACCGCAATTTCGTCGACGAGCGACGGCGAAAGAAATTTCAGGCGCCCGGGGCGAATAATTCCCTTTTCCCCCCCGACTCGGCGGATCCGGAAGCGTACCGCGTTTAAAAGGGAAAGCGTCGTGGGCGCAGCTCGAATCTGCCATGGCTAATGTTCGAGAAGGGCCGCCGCCCGGCAAGAATTGCACCGCGACTTTGATGCAATTACCGTTGCCGCGGCTGACCCGAGAGCAAAGAAACTTGCTTGAAACGAAGAAAAAAAGGAAGAGGAGAAAAAAATGAATAGACGAGAGGGGCTTCTTTAACTTCCGGGGGTAACGAGGTCGAGAGAGAGAGAGAGAGGAAGAGAAAGAGGCGGCCGCCGAGGCTGTAAGTAGAATAAGACGGACGAGTCAGACAGTTCTTCGGCTGGAGTGGGACCATGGCAGAGGTAGTCGAATAATTACAGGAAAATATGTAAAAGAACAGTTGAAGCGCGATGCCTCGCGCGAGTGGCTCGTTTTTGGGCTGGCTTTTCTCTGGCAACGATCTTTGTTGCAGCTTTTTTTCGGCACTTGTTTAGTTTGGCTAGATATTTCCATTTGTAAGGTTCTTTCGAAAGGGTTAGCTTTACGTGACAACGACGCGAAATTTCAAACTAAAAATAAGCTAAGTGGTAAATTGACGCTTTTTAAGGTCGTTGCGTTGGAGTAAGAGTACTTGTGTGTAAAAATAATAGAAATGAGAGAGCTAAATGATTAATGGGCAAAGGTACTAAACCTTAACTGTGTCAAGTTGCCAAGTGAGTCTCTTTTCGTAGATTTGTTCGTTTGGGAAGCTGCATTGTGGCAATTTACTTTTTGCTTAGTAATTCTTTCTTGTTTGACTATTCTGAATATTTATATAAAAATTCTATTTCTAAAGAGGATTTAGATCTATTTATTTAAAAAAAAATGATATTCATGACATTTAAAAAGTATAACTAACCAAACAAAACAAAGCGTTTAAAGCAATAGTTGCGTACTCGTCGTGTCCCCGTTGGTCCGTCCGTTGCTTCTAGGCTAAACCAAAAAAGGCGCGTCGGAAAGAGAAAAGAATCGCGGCAACATAAATCGCGGGTAAAAATTCGAAATAATAGACGGTGGGAAAAGAAAAATATGAAAGACTGAAATGATAACGGGCGCATAAAGCAGTTCCAGATAAATTTAAAAGAATGAGAGGCCGAAGGAACAATGATAGAGGGTATGATAAAAAGCGTGCCCGAGTGGAGTTTGAGCGCGCGACGGGCGGAAAAACGCGGGCGCGAGACCCGGAGAAAACGAGCTCCCTCTCTCCCTCGCGAGAGAGAGAGAGAGAGAGAGAGAGAGAAAAGGTTGAGCGTGCCTAGGAGGGAGTAAGTAGAAAAAAAATAGCGGAGTAAGAGAAAAGGGAAAACAGAAGCCATGCCGGGGATATGAAAAGGGGATATAAAATGAGGGAGGCTGGCTTATACAGAGCGGCCGTCACTTTAACTGGACGGAGGAACAATGAGCCTGACGGTTTTATAGGAGTTTGATTGTTCTTTGCTTGGCGCGTATCAACATTTCTGGACGGGGGAGAGAATAAAAGGGCTTAGTTTTTTAAATTAGTCGCCGCCTTTGAGCCGGTCGACTTAAAATCCCCTCCTCTTCTTTTGTCGCTCGACGCGTTTCTATTAATTGAATGTCCCACTTGCCGGATTATCCTCAATGAGAAACAGAAAAAGGGATATAGACCGAGGAATTTCCCGAGCGGCTCGAGTCGGCAGAGATGGTAGCTGGTTTGTAATGCGAATGTAAATCTACAATGGAGATGCTAATTGCTCCCGTTTACACGCGGAACTTGCGTTTTGCTCTGTGAATATTCCCTTCGCCCTCTCGCGCATTTCGCATTCGAACTAATTCAATTAGCGATGTTTGTAGTGGTATTTGTACTTCGATAACTTTTCATTGCGTGCTTTGTTTTTGACTTCTTGCTGAGGCAATTAAATTTGATTTTCGTATTTTATGCTAATACGAAATTCCATTCTAGCACTTCAAACATCAATTATAAGCGTCAAACGAAATTTAAGTATATTACACTTACGTTTACTAAAAGTTCAAAAAAAAAGCGATCCGCTGTGACTAACCTGAAACAGAAAACATTGACTTTTCAATAAATAGTGCCCAAAACGTTTTAAAAATATCATTATGCACTTTGAAGCACGCTAATGAATAAATGAATGCGAAAAAACTTTTAATTTTGAAAACTCATAAAAAATGATGATATTTTAACGAAGTGCGTATAATGAAAAACCTATTATCCTTAATGCAAGATAGATTTCAACATTATAAGTTCTCACATGAAATATTCTTATAGTACGTAAAGTTTTATCCATAAAATATTCTTTTATTATGTATCTATACTATATCAAAAGTGCGTCTTTTTCAACATCTTTTAAAATTTTTTAAACAAAGCAAAATATTTTTTTCTTTAAAATATAATATTTATAATAAACAAAATAATGGTCTTCATTTTATTTAAACTCTCGGTTAAGTCTTTATAAAGTTTTATAAACAGCGTATAATGCTGACTTGAAAATCTAGAAAAATACAGTTGCTGTGTGTTTCTCTTCTTTACAAGGAACTTGTCGGTATTTTCTACTGGGGCATTTTAAATTAGACTTTTAATTATTCTTTGAATAAAGCGAACCATTGTTCAACTCTCTTTAAACTTTTCATCCCACAGTTTAGTCAATGAAGTATGTAATAACATCAGCTAACGAACTTCGGGATAAAAGTTTTTAAATACAAACTTCAACGCCGAGAAAAGTTGACCAAATGGAAATAGATGTGGGCCGGGAGACTTCCCTTGCGGTAACAAGCGATTAAAATTAAATGAAGAACGTCGTTAGGAAAATCCTCGCGGGAAAACAGAGACATGCACGAGGCTTTGAATAAGCAAGACAGAGAGATAGATAAAGAATATTATACAAAGGGCAGAGAAAAAAGTGAGCGGTGGAATTAAAGTAAATAAAGCAGAACTGAGAAAGCGAAACGTATTAAAGACGAGTAAAAAAACAACTGAGGTTAAGATGGTTCAACAAAACTAAAGAAAAGACCGACTAGAAAAACTGCAGAACCTGAATTTTTTCAACTGTAATATATAGGTAGAATTTAATTCTAACAGCATTTACAGATGTAGTTACGTTTTCATTATTTACGTATTTTCAATTATGGCTCGAAACTAACTTCAAATATAACTGCGGTTTGACCTCTTACTTCTTGCGAAGGGCATATTAGAATGGTTTAATTAAAATTAAACAGTGGGTAAATTGTAAGTGACAGTCGCTTTAATATATAGCAGTCATAGTCATAGAATTCTGTAATTATAGAGGTAATCCTTTGGCGAGTAAGCTGAGCTCTTAAACGATACCCGAATTTTCCAGTGTGCAACCAATCTCACCACAAAGTGCTTTTCCTTAAAATAATTTTCACATTTATTCGTTTTTTTTAGTAAACTGCATTTGATGAATTTCATAGTCGATACTCTTCGTAAATACTTTTTGATTTTTTAAAGAAATTTTAAATAAAAGCTAATTTTTCGACTTGCTATATGAATAAATTATATACTTTCATTACAACATTTGAAGGTTTTCTTCGAAATAGCTAAAGCCATAAAAGATATAAGACTTTAAAGTCTTGAACAAAGTTACAGTATTATATTCGTTAAAGAACGATATCATTTTAGAATGTTTAAATTTACTATTTCGCCAGAAACTCAGTTAACGGAAACCATAAATACATATAAGTACTTAATAACTCTGTCAGTCACATAACGAAAAGTCAATATTAATGTTTTACGCAATTATACTTCATTTTAATCTTCTGCCGCGCTACAGCCATAAATCCCTTAAAGCTCAAGGCTAAAAAAATCACCGTTACTCGAGCCATTAAAAAAAGGGACATCCTGCGAACGATCGAGTTAAACATCTGCTTTACTTCGCGTATATAAAACATCCGATTTCGAAAGTTAATCTGCGTCCATTCCAGCGAATTTCCAGCGGCTGCAGAAACGCGAAACGAAGAAAAAGCTTTAAAAAAAAAAAGCGAAAAAGTCGGCAATCTCGGTCTTACTGAATTCTTTAAATAATTCCTAGAACCCGATTTCTTGAGTGTAGAGAATTTTTCACATCTACCGGCGTTCGCGCCAGAGTTAGTTAAACATAAATTCGAGCAAAAACTTTAATCTGCTCGTGGAAGTTTTTAAATTGACTTAGGTGAAGCGAAACACGACGGCTTAGTTTCATCTGCTTCAAGCTCGTAAAGTTCAAGGCAGAAACCATTTAAAAACTCATATTCGCGGTCAGTATTTAGCGATGTTTAAAGATTTAATTTTTATTTTCTTCTCTAAAACTGGTGATCTCTGTTTATAGTTATGCTTTTATTTTTTCTACGTAATCTTGCGATGCCGCCATTGAAAAAATTGAGTTGCAAGTAGAAAACTTTGACGTCGTAATGCATTTTATTCAAAATAGAGTTTAGAATTATTTAAATACGTTTATCCTATCAGTGCTAAAGGGTTTAGCATTAATAACGTTTTATTCCATTTCAAATGTACGGCGCAGTACAAAGATAAATATGCATTATGTAATATGCATTATGCATGAAATATTGTTGTACGTTATTTAAAATTATGCAGCAATATAGCAAAGATCTTTCAAATCATTGCATTTTTACCTTTTCACGTAAATTAATGCATAATAATTTCTAATAAGATTTGACTTCGCACTAAATATTTTTAATGTGATTTTCTTGAGGAAAGATTAAGTAATGTTCATTCAAATCGCCCAAATAGCTCAAATCCTTTACATATTTTAAATTATGTAGATGTGTGCATATTTTTTACTTATTTATTTTCTAGAATTTCTTAACAGTAAAATTTTAGTTTCAAAGTTTTTATACAGTTTTAATTTTTCAATTTCCAAGTTCATATTTCACAAGTTTAATATCCTTTTGGAATTTCATAACAGTTTTTTGCGGTTTTAAAGCTTATAACAAAATGTTTTTTAGCAACATTTTTGGTTATAATTTAGTATATCTTTTGCTTTATTACAAAGCTTTCCTTATTTTTAATAATTTTTCAGGTTTTACGTTATCGTTTTGTATTACATTAAACAATAATAGTTTAACGAAGAACAGGTATTTTTAATTAAAGCACTCTAAAACTACCTGAGAAAGTAAGTTAATACAATCAATCGTATTTGTACTGTATCCGATCGACGATGTACTCGAAGGTAGGGAATAAACTTTCTTCCTCTGGTCTGTTAAGTGCTGCTATCAGTACGGCGATCTCTACCTTCGACCACAGAAATATTTCTTGCTGAAAATCCCCTTCGAATCGGACTTCCCATCGCATTTCTTCGCCTTCTCCCCCACATTAGTTCTGCAAACAAGCTTATGTCAAAACATCGCATATTTTATTCAACTTTTTCTTAAACTACATTACTTTATTTCAAAAGAATTTTCGTTCGACTGGATATTTCCTTCTCAGTTTCTGAGCTTTCCTAAAAAAAAACATTAACAAAAAAAAAAAACCCACGAATAAACCGGGTTAACCCTGGTGGAACTGAAAGATCGACAGGGACAAGGCAAAAGAAAGGGGAGGAAAAAGGGAGGGTATAAAGTGAGAACGCCAAGAGAGTTTAAGAAAATAGAAAGGAAAGTAAGCGAAGGGGAGAGATTTAATTTGTTGTGGGGCTGAGAAATCGATTTATCTACTTTCGAAATACAGTTTCGAAGTTTGAAAATTTTTGGGTATTACAATCGTACGTGGAGAAAAGTTGAAAATTTTGAATTATTTTCAATGAATTTAAGTGCCAATTTATTTAATAAGATTTCTTTTCAACATTTTCGTATTTTTAATAAATTCTAGTTAATTTGAAAATTGAAATAATATTAAAAAAAACATTTTTATAAAATGCTTGACTGAGAAACTTTTGCAGCCCGTAAAAATTTTTGAAGTGTTTCACATTTCATAGTTTATTTTTTGACATAAAAGTTCTTTTCATACTGCTGCACTGCAAAATATAAGGTTCAACTTTATTGAATTTAGAAAGTGATACATTTGCATGAGAAAATCAAATAAAGCATACTTTTGTAAACTGATGAATTCAGTCTTATTTTTATGATCCTTTTTACTAATTATTCAAAAAAGTGGTGCAGCATTATCTGGGACCATCAACCTACAAAATTGGCTGCTGGTTTTCTCTTAAAACTGTAAGTCATTGCAGGGACAATTATATGCAGGGACATTGCAGGAAATTATACATTCTGCACGCATTCATCTTGTCTTCAGAAATAACTTTTATGGTTTCTGCTTCTGCAATCAGTTATCAAATAATACTAATAGATGGTATATAAAACGCGGCATTAAAAGTAATTTTCATTCACATAACATTCTTCAAGAATAACTTCGAAAGTTATTTATGCCCCCCAAACACGCATTAAACTTGAAAGTATTTTATAAAAATAAAACTTTTTATATAATTAAAAAACCGCGCCGCATAAAACCAAACGGAGACAAAGATTTTATAGTGGACATCCCCCAGAAGCCTCCGATAAATTGCTATTTTTGTTTTTATAGATCCTCCAAGTTTTAACGCGTTTATGTCGCACGCTTTTATTGTACTCGCACTCGCGCCCTTGCACATATTTTTCTTACCGCAAGCTCGTAATTCTTTTCTCCGCTTAATCGATGCACTTTATCGTTATTTCGCTCTCTTTTTCTCTCTCTCTCTCCCCGAGACGACCTTGATTTTAATTTGTCTTCTCCCCCGCTAACGATCCTTTAATTATCCACCGGCGTTATGCTCCCTCGCCGCGATATTTATACCCGAGCCGCACGTCGTCGGGTCGACCGAACCGGCGAGTTACTTCCCCACCGGCGTAGGAGCCTTTTATAATTCGAACGCGCGCGGAAAGCAAACGACTCCGGGCTCGCGAGCACCTGCCTCGCTAACCGGAGCGCATCTTTACGGCGCTTCCGCGGCCGATTTCTCCCTTGTTTACCGCCGCGGCTGGATTACCCGCCGATGCATCGTTTTATCTTCGTTTTCGGGTATAATGCTTTGAATTCAGGCCGAGAGTCGAGAGGAATAAATACAATATTTGTGAGTTCTCGGGCCTTGTGTGATTTACTAAAAATTGACGAAGACAAGAAAGAAACGCCTTCGATCGACGGCACTTATTGGTTTGATACAGAAGCATTTTTACGCGTTTCGGTGATGCATTAAAAGCAATTTCACCGCTTGGATTCATAAATTCCTTATGGCTGGAAAAAGAACTGAAAGTCTGCAATGAAGTCGGCTATTAACGTCGTAATGTGTTGCACCATAAAAAATGTAATGCACCACACTCTGAAATGCTTTTTCCTCCGAAATGTACTTTTAACAAAACCTCGAAACCTTCGTGGCCAATAACGTATAGAAATTTTAGCAACGATAATTTTAACTTATTGCGTAGAATATAATTGTGCAGACATTATGCTTAAATAAATTATGCACGTAAAATTGAAATAAATCCCCTCGCAGTGTGTATCTGCACATCGCATCTCATAAACCTGTCTTTGAAGCTTACGGATGTAAAAAGTAACATTATTCGCAGTAACAATCTGCCTTTTTATTAACGACATAAACGTAAATCAGACTTTACAGCCAGCATTTTTTGTATATACATATATAATATTGATATCGACGCTCCTTACTACTGATCTCACGACTTCCAAACTGTAGGTATACCAAAGCCGAGCAAAGCTTTAATTAACAATAACAGCTCAGAATAAATCCGTCGATATTTATGATTAACCCGGAGCAGGCAAAAGCCCCTGGCTTCCTCGCCGGTAAAAAATGCAGCGCATTACCGAAGAGGCGGTACGTCCAGGAGGGTGCTTCATCACGATTAACCGAAGAAAAAGATAACAAATTGCCCACGAAACACGAATCGCTCTCTCCCTCGATGCCCTCTCTCGCAAGCTTTCGCATCGACTCCCTTCGAAAGCTTTCTTCCTATATCCCCCTCTTCGTTCGCCTTTTCCGCTTACGACTTATCTTTCTTCGCCTCGACATCTTTCTCTTCCAACCTCCCTCTGACTCGCCTATCGCCTTCATTTGCGCCTTTGTCTACGCCGTGGCTCTAAGTGTCTCGGTTGAAAATACGTTGTTTACGTCCGCTATTACGCTTCTATAATTGAACGGAAGGAAGATCCATTACTGGAAGTCTCTTTTTTTTCTCCTTTTTTTGCGTTTGGCGAAAGTAGTATTTTCAATTCAAGCGAAATAAAATAGAATTTGCAGTTTCGGTGGTATAATTAAACAAAATGTAAATTTACCGGACTTCTTTGTGAGCCCGAAAGAGAAAGGTTTGGAATTACGTGGAATTTTCCCATATAATGAACGAAAATAAAAATTGTCCCGCCGACTATACGTAAATTAGAAAAGTTCGCGGAACTTTCAGCCGAACAAAGAGATCGATTTAACGCGAGTACAAAGCACGCCGAGTCAACCGAAAAAAGTTTCTAACCGTAGCTATAACTATCCGAATTCCGCGAATAATTCCCGACGGAAACGAGCAATTTGCATCTAAATTGTTACTTCGACAACTGCTCGTAAGCTTTTCAGCCGGGCTTCCTACCCCCTAATTTTTTTTTTCCCCCTCCCATACGTCTTCCTCTCGGCACTCCGGAAATTTCCGTTCTCCTCCTCGGGTCGAGTGCCTTCGATCATAACGAGAAAACTTGAGTCGCGTCTGTGTCCACTTACGAGGACGAGGAAACTTGCGAGAGGTGTGTCGATGTATATATATCTTAGCCGGTTCTCGTGCGACTCTCTCTCTCTCTCTCTCTTTCTCTTCTGGTTCCGTGCATTTGTGTGTAAATGCGAGCGATCCGGGCATGTTTTTATGCATTAGGGGTCAGGGGTCGCCGAAGGATATGTGTGTATCACGAGGCACATTTCTTCCTTCGCACAGGAGAGAGAGAGAGAGAGAGAGAGTCGCACGCACGCGTTTACATTTCCATAGGTGTATTTTATTCGAGATTTATGTGGCAGCTTTCGACGTTGAATTAATTCGCGTTTCGAACGTCGTTATTGAGCGGCGTGTAATTTTTAAAATACACGAACCTTCAGCCGGAGAATGGCGTTGCGATTTGTCTTGTGTTATAAATATAGCAAAATCACCTTTTTTATTCGGATACGGAAAGATTTCTTTGGGAATCATGAAGACTTAAATCTGTAATCTATAACCTTAATATATCAAAAAATGCGTAAAAAGAAGGCAATTCATTTTTATGGTTTGAAATTAGGAATGAAATGTGTGCTTTGTTGAGCTGGAATACAGTAAGTAATTTGTATAAAAGCTTTCCTTCGTATAGCAGCACTTTAATATAAAGGAAATTCAGCAAATTTTAGAATAGTTTCAATAAGTTTAAAGCATTAGTGCAAAAATAATAATTTCTCTATTAACAGCATCACAAAGTCGTTTATTTAAAGACTAGCATTTATATCGCGTTGAAAAACAGTCTAAAATTATGATTTTTCGGCCTTTAAAATAGCAATAACATTTCTAGGAATTTTCATACTTTTCTATTTTTAAAAATATCACTAATTTAAAATGTAATAAAAGTGACATACATTTTATTTTATAATAAACAATAAATTAAAACTCTGGACTTCTTCCTGTTTCCTAAAATACACTTCCAACAAATTGTTAATTGTTAAAATTTTTTAATTAAATTTGAATTTAGATTATTATGGAAAGTAATTAAGGGGCGGAATGTTCTACATTAAATTGTATCTAACGGAGCTACATTTATTATCGGCACTAACATCAGCTTAGCAATATATGATGGGTCACTAGCTATAGTGCTCATGTGCGGAATGAGGAACATTAAGATGTAAGTTTATGTTTAAAATCTGGTTAAGTGCACCTAAAGTCCAAATCACAATGTTCCAAAATAAACCAAATTGCAGTAATGCATGCACGTTATATAAATTTACGTAAAAGTTTGTTTTTATTAAAAAAAAAAAAAAAAAAAAAAAAAGCAGTAGACTCAACGTGCTACACTTTGCGTTACGGAATACACGGGCATCGCAGTAATAAAAAGTCTAAAATATTATAGGCGTGTAAAATGGGAAAAAATCCGCACCCGGCAAGCACACCAACAAAATCCGAACATTCATCCCCTACAATGGCCCATAAAATTGATCTTAAACCTGCCTTACAGCCCGTCAAAGCTAACCTAGCAGTTTTGCGTCTTAGGTGTACTTCAAAAACTCATACGATGGGTAAGTCTACATTAATGAGAAATATTATGAAACACTCTTTGCGTGAGAACGCTGAAGCCTTCGTATTAATAAAATTTCATGCCCAACTGCACGTCATTTTGAAACATTTTTTAATTCGTTAAAAATATAATGTAATAGTAATATTGGAGAATGAAGTTTGATAAAATTTTGTAAATAACCCTCAAAAGTGTAAAATTAAAAAAAAAAAGAGCTTATACGTATCAGTTTTAGGGATTACTTTTTTCGACCTTCGGGCAAAATTGAAGCGTTTCAACGGCAAAGTGAACTAAATTGGTTCAATGTAACATGGCCAAATTTTCCGGTTTCATTTTTTGAGACAGCCATGACTGTCATTAAATTTATACGCTGCACTTACGCGATTGCTGCTGAATTGTAAATTTCATGTACGGTTCAATGCTTTTAAAAAAAGTTTTACAATTTTTCCTTTGTTATTAATATTACTCTTCTGTTGCGTGATTTTGCTTTTGCTTACATTTCAAAGTAGTCTTCAATAAAAGCAAATTGTCTATACTTGTACGAAAAATGAAGTATCAAGCTTTTCTATTTATGCCGGGGATGTAAAAAGAAAATTAATGGACAGGTTTGATTACTTTTTCATAATAAAGGTGTAATGATCGATAAATGTTGTTTGCATGTGAACAAATTTATCTGCTTACTTATAATGTATATTTTATTAATCAGTAGAATATTCCCGGCGTTTGATATTAATTATCGTCAAAATGATATCCACAAAACGTTCGAAATAATTACTTCGATCCCGGAAACTGGCTATTAATTTTAACCTTGGTCTCCTTCGGGCCATTATTATTACTGAACGAAAAGACCCGAAAATTGTGTAACAAACAAATCCTATATTTCTCCATTGCTAAGAATTACTTTATGAATTTCGGCACGTTCAATATTGGCGATCTTATAAAGCTTATTTCTCGCTGGTCGTGATGCCGTCATTTTCTTTACCTTCATAATTCATACACGATTAGAACGAATTGCGTACAAAATGTTTATGAACGTTGTATATTAATTACGGGGATACTAAATTAGTATTCACATATCTATTAGAATAAAAAATAAAAAGCCTTGCAAACAGTTTTCTTTAAAGGAATTGTAAATGGATTCTAAGTGCACTAAAATTAAGTAGAACGGAAAATGTGCGTTTGCGCTATTGTTTGGTCTACTGCACCAGTATTCTCGGCTAATTGAAAGGATTAACGCGGAAGATGGAGGGTCTAACCAAGTGGCTATATAAGCTTCGAAGAAGATTATCGGTATCAATGAGACAATTATAGGCACTATAAAAAAATTTTTTAAAAGAACTTTTGTTTAAATTTCAAAAAAAGAAAAACAAATCTTCTTACCATTGACGTAATTAATACAATAATTTGATCACTTCCATCGTCCTTTTTTCAAATAAAAGAAAGCAAATTAAATTAACGTAATGTAATAAGCACTACGCTAAACGTCAAACTTTAAGAATTTTCTAGGTTTCTTTTAATTTTCAAACGTCATCAAGAGAATCTATGTAATCAAATTTTGTAATTAATATAGATAAATATAATTTTTTATTTCTCATTTTATCTTTATTGTTTTTAACTTTTGAGGAAAACTCATCATGTTGGGGAGGTTGTCCTTGTGGGGTTTGTTATAGTCTTTATTATCTTTCATTTTTTATGAATCAAAATTTAAAATAACTCATAATTTCGAATTAGAATCGTTATAAAAGTCAGCCTTAAAATGAAGTATCCTAGTAGATAGTAAATAGATGCTTTCAAACAAAAATTTTATCTCGAATTTAGTAAAACCGCTGCCAAGTCATTGGCAGTTAGCTTCCTCCTAACTAATTTATTGTTCCTTTATTATCTCGTTTGTATTATCAATTTATTTTCATATGCCCATTTTAGAATTTATTGAACAGCTAACAAAATTTAAATATAAATTTTGTTATTGAAATATTTAATGTCCTAAAAAACAGTC
>UCOM01001850.1:0-34139 GCA_900474385.1 Ormyrus pomaceus
GGTGACGGGGTTAGAGCTCATACCCGCCGATCGTGCTGGAGGATCGCGATGCACCTGATCTGCAGCCACTTTATTAAGTACAATGATTGCTCTGAGTGCATGAGTACTAACAAGGCCTTTCATTTTTCTGTTTCAGATCCTCTTTAACCATCATCAGGCTTTCCTTTTTAGTATTTTTTGCTACATTATTGAGTTTTAAATATTATTAAAAAAGTATAATTTGTAAATGCTGTTATAGACTTGCACTTTCTAGCAGTGTGGCAGGATTACTTCATTTACAGAAATTATGCTGGCTTGCACATCATGCACCTGAACTACAACAAGCTTGCTCTTATTGGCGAGGAAAGCATTATTAATTTTGAGATTTAGTAATGATGCTGATACTACTCGAGTAAAGTGACGAGTGTGATGTTTTCAGAATAATGTAACAAATTCTTTTATTAGTGTTTTCTACAAATTAATTTGATTTATGGACTTATTAAGTACTTTAAGTCCATCAATGACTTAAGTATCTGCAACCCTGTGAAAAAGAATAAAACGTGATTTTGAGCATTTTCGAATTACGCATTAGTTTATTACGAATTGCGTAGTTCTTTTACCAATATTTTTGTTGGAAATCATAGTTTAGTCATAAATATACTGATATGTCAAAAAATAACTTAGGAACATTATTGATAAGCATTATTTCTTTATAATTAAAAAGTGCAAACATCAAATTAGAAGTAAACAGTGGTACGGGTGCCGCGTCGTCTGCTTCTCAAACTCACCTTCGCGGCACTACCGTGCCACTTGATATAATCTGAATGAGGATTTTTTTTTATAATTTATCTTTATCTTGCTTGCTTATCTTTATCTATGCTTGAGTTTTTGATTGTGAATTGATGTGATAAAATTAAAATTTCAATGAATCATTAGTTGATAAATTAATATTATATGAAAGCAAATGTTATTTCACAAATAGATATAATATATTCTCGTCAAAATCTAAGCTCAAAAATTTTATGTACTTTACAAATAGTTTAAGCCTATTTAGATAAACGTTGTAGTATTAATAGTTTCTAGTCTCTGGCCTTGTATTAATATTACAGTCATTACCATGTAATTTAACTAACAATTTCGGCTTGACTCTTGACTCGGTACGAAAAATGTTAACGTTAGAATACATTCTCACCTTTCCAGCCAGCCTTGCAAATTTCTCTCATTAAAAAAACGCCTTAGGAGGCGCTAAAAAAGGAAAGTTTATTAGTACTTTCTTTCAATTCTTGGCCGAAAAAAATGTGAGATAATAACGAAGAAATCGATTCGGCCGAAGAATAGCCACCGGCCATTTTTACGATGTGAATAGTAAAGCGGCGGCCAGAAAGAGGAAAGTGGATTTTTACGACGGAGGCAGGCTAAAGGCGAGATGAAGCTCACGGGAGGAGAGAAGGAGGGAACGAAAAAATTGGTCGATCGACCCAAAAACCAAAGCCTGCCTAAGAAGCACAGGTGATCAGTGCCTGGGAACCCATTAGTATCATCTATTGTAGATTCACTGCCTTTTTGTATCGAACATAACTTTCTCGATAATTTCGATAAAACCACATACGTGTTACTTATTTAATGAGTCTCTGCTTTTAAAGCCAATACTCTGCAATGTATTTGGAACCGTTTTGATTAATCCACACAATGCGGTGGTAAAAATAAAAAAAAAATCAATTACCAATCCGCTTGAAATTATTGTCCAACGCCGCGAAATCCCGCCGTAGCTCCCATAGCAAATTAAGAGAAACCTCGGCACCGGCTAAAAACCGCGAGCCATTACCATAGAACGGCTAAAAATTCCAAGCGCCGCGGCAATTTGCATTGTTCTAATCGCGGGGCGCATCTCCGCTCGGAATTCCTCGCGCGATGTGGATCATAGCCCTGGGAGCCGGAAATGGAAAGTGGATTTTTGAATAGCCGAGAAACCGGAGGTAAAGAAGTCCCTTAGGCGGGCAGGCGATCTCGAAAAAGAAAGGCGCGCGCACCTGCGCAGGCGCATTCCAATCTAACGTGACCCTAAAACTTTTATTAACCGCGGAGAGGAGGGCAGAAGCGCCGCTGCTCACCTTGACCATGATGTTCGCCTTTCGCGCCGCGACGCTTTTCGCTTTCGCTCGCCGCAAAAACGGCAACGCTAACGATACCCTCTCGATACCGATCGAACGTTCACCCTTGACAAATGGCCGAGATGGGCCCGAGCTGATTCGCGGACGGTAGAAAATTTAAGCGGCTGAATCGAGGCTAAGTTGGGAGGCGAGCTCGGCGGAGCTGCCGTTGCTTCTCGCACAAATTTTCTTGCATTGTGCGCGATCGCCGGGAGAAATTCGGGATCGTATCGGAGGTAAATTAATCCTTTTCCGATCTGAGATCGTCAGGCTTTTAATTGAGGCATTTATATGGACTTTTCTTAGTTGAAATCGAGATTTTTTCAAAATGAGTTTGTAGTCAGTTTATTAAGTTTGTAGAAGACGATGCACTAAAAGTCAATGCTTGTTCATATTCGTCCCACCACAAAATATGAATCGTACACGTGAGCCTTGGTCAAAATTTAATTTAAAAAGCAAAACTCAATCAATTTCCTTTTGTGAAGCGTTAAATGAAACGATCCAAGTCATAGGGAAGATAAGCCGCGCGATAGATATTGAACTTTCACTTTTGAAAAATGATCGGTTATCCGAAACAATGTAATCGACGTATCGAGAAGTATTTGAACGATGGATTAGAAAATAATTCAATGAAAACTTTTTAATGCACTCACATCAGAAAGAAAAAAAAAACATAAAATATTGATGGCTCCATTGTGAAATGGAAAGTAAATTTTGACAAATAATCGATTACATTAATTTTCACTCGCGATTATCAAATTAAATGTATGCTTCCCGCGAAGAATTAAATTAAGAAGCTATTTATCTTAAAACACCAATTACTCCTCTTCAAAGCCGAAGCTCAAAAATTTGTTTTTCACCGCAATCGCCAAGTGTGAATTATGACGAGCTCTAAAAGCAAATAAATGCGGCACTTTAATTAAATCCTCAAGAGAACTTTCTACGGAATTTAGAAAAGGTGGTAAAACAGAAGGATGTGCGAAGCGAGGTAAAAACACGGGTGAGAGCAAACTGAAAGTCTCGTCGTTACCCTAAAAACGCGCGAAACGAAAAAAATAGCCATTTTTCCGAAACTTCCCAACAGCTGCACCCAATTCGTTCGGTCGCGCGGCGATCGAATTTTTATAACCGCGTCGCGATTTAGCGGTCAATTTACGCGGCGCGAAGTTTTAATTGGCGCCGAGAGCGCGGCCGGTTAGCGTCTCTGAGGAAACTCGCCGGAGAGCATCTTGTTTACGGACGTACGTCGCTGGAAAATAGACACTTTCACGAGTGTGTCTGGGGCTGTTGATTCGGCCGCGCGGCTGCAGTTTATTTACCTCCAGCGGCGAGTCGATCAAACAATGGAAATCTCGGTTGACGCCGTGTTTTTAGACGAGTGGCGTTCTCCAGCTGAACTGCCGCTTCCGCCGTTTACCTTGAAAATGCATTTAGGCAGGACGAGAGTGTCGCTTCCATGCTGCCTGCTAATTTGCGTTAAGTGCCGAGAGGCATTTTTAAGTGGTTCGTTCAACTCTTTTGGAGTACTTGCAGTTGCAATGCTTAATTAGCTATTGAATTATGATTTTATAATTTTTGTCGTATATCAATAGAATTTGGATAAAACTCATAAATATTAATTTTTTATCTTATCATACTAGCTGTAACATGATATTTATTTCATATGAATAGCACTTACAAGTCATTTCACTACTAATTCCCATTGGAACTAAAAAAAAATGAAACTATTATATCTCTCAGCGGCGATGTCTATAAATTCGTCCGTCAATTCAATTAACTCAACGCGACACTTAACTTTATCGAAATTAATCGAGCCTCCTAAAACTTCCGTGGACTCAAAACGAAGCGGCGGATCAAAAACAAAGTTCCACCGATTAGAGATCGCCGGCAACGAAAGTTCGAAACCAGTTATACACGCGGAAGAGCAGCGCCGAAAAAAAAAAACATTTTCTACCGGCGACCGAAAGTGGATGTAAATGAGTGTCCTTGAGAATTCCTGCGGTACTCTCGATGAAATTTCAGTGTCTCGACCAGCGCCGACCGCCTCTCCCGGCTGCTGGGAAAAGTGATTCGCCGAGAGTCATTATCGTCGGGATTGTAACGTTGCCTTTACTCTCTCTTTCTTTTCCCGTTTGCCGCCTACTTAGAGGAGACGCCGAGAGCATTACTTGCTGTTTGCTCTGAGGATGTTGCCGGCCTGAAATACTAACTTCCGGTATTTGGACTGCAGTTTTATGTGACAGGTGTATGGGGCACTTGGTACTCGAGGCTAAGGATAGTTGGTTCAAGGTTGGAGAAGTCCTTGTTGATATTTGATATTACTAACTATTTTCATAACAATAAAATACTTTTCTTGAAAAGAATACTTTCTTTTTTGCTACTTTTACCGTCCGAAAAACAAACAGTTAAAAGCGCTCAAATAAAACAAAAAAAAAACCAAACAGCAACCGTCTGCAACCGCTACTTCAAGATCAACGCGAACGAAAGTAAATCCGAATCGGGAGCAGCGCAGTTCTCCTGCAGCATCATCGGAACTAACGAAGCGCCTCTCATGAATTTTTCCGGCGCTCCAAGCTTCCCTCTCGAAAGTCGCCCGCGTAAATTTAATCTAATAAAGTGCCGGGCTCTCCTGCAGGCGTTCGCCGATACCGGCCTCTCCGCTGAATGATTTATGAGAGGCGCGCGCACTACTCGCGCAAATGAAAATCCCGCCGCCGCGCGCGGCTTTTGTGATCGGCCGCGATCGATTTTCCTGCCGCGCGCTCATAATCTAAGCTCTTCCCCCCGGTGCACACAGCTCTCGTGTTGCGACAGCCGACGGCGACGCGGCCGCGAGTGTATGTAAGAAAAAGTGCTCCTCGATCGGAGCGCGCCGCCGTTGCACAAGGATATATACGCGGAGGAGCTCGCGCGCCGCGAGGGAGATGCGCGCGCGTGGAAAGTCTGCGCATTTAGGTCCTCCGTTTCTCATGCTTAATTGAGGCTAACTTATATCGTTACAGATTGAATTAATGCGGAGATTGTTAGCGGGAGCAAGCAAATTTTCTGCCGCGCTTTTAATTATCCTCTCCTCGGCCAGATGGGAACGCGCCGCCAAAGGCGGCAACAAAAATTTATATGACGAAAAGGCGAGACGCTCCGCGGGTGAGAGGCGACTCCCCCCCGAATAACGCTGCGATTGTTTCGCGCGAGAGGTGAATCCGCCTTGCGAAACGGGTGGTTTGGTGATCGTACCTTTCAAAAGCGCGGAAACGAACGCGCCGCCGGCAGTTTTTAGAGCTGCCTATTCAACGGTAATTAGTGCGCGGAGTGGACGGACGAAAGTGATGGTTTGTATACATTAGTGTATGGACCTTTATGGTACGGTTTACAATCATTCGAGGCTGATGTTTGCTTAGCTTTATGGAAAGCGGTGTTTTACTAGTGTTGCGGTTTAACCTTTGACTAAAAACGGAGTGGAGTAAAATTCGATGTAAAACTTTGTTGTAAAATTTCTTTATAAAGTTTATTCTTTAGTGCATTCACGTTGGAGTTTTAATTTTTAAACTTTTTAGGTAATTTATTGAAAGGATCTTTGACGAAGGTCGGGCCTTTTATTGTAGGACTATAAATTTGTATACGATTTTTGGTTAAAATCGAATGGGACTGAATTTGGTGAAAGATATGACATTATACAATCCGGATATAAAATACCAAAAAAATAAATTCTCAACATTTACGGATTGGTGCACGTAAAAGTCAGAAAAAAATAATTCAGTAAAATATTCCGAACTAGAATGTCTTCCGCTTTCGATAATAATGAGTTTAGAGTGAAGACCATAAAACCGATTTTATTTTTAATTTTATGGAACCCTTTCGAAATTTCATCGATCGGTAAAGATCCACTTTGGCTGAATTTAATTTCAACGCATCACCTAAAAAATGCATTAAAATTTCAAATCTAGACTTTTGGTTTAATCTGATTTCCTGGATAATTATTCATCTAAATTAAAATCTCTTCCGCATCTTCGCAGGTACGCGTCCTTCGAAAAACTGCAACTTTTGCGAACCTCTTTTTCACCGACAATCCACAGGTCCATTTATTTTCTCTCTAGTTTACATTTGCAGCGAACGTTTAATTATAATGGATTGACACTCGGTGATTAGAAAAGGAGTTCATTGCAGCCTTTCTTCTTTTACTTCTGTCACGTGATGTCACGTCCCGACGTTACAAGTGAGTGCATTGTTTCGCTCCGACTTGTATTTGCATTAAATTACCCCGTGGCGCACACAGTATTAAAAAATTGTAGCTTTGTATTAAAATTTTGCCCCATTTACGATATTATATCCCATTGGCGAGGAATTAAAAAATAAAAGAGGTTTGCTCGTTTCGTAAAATCTTCCGGAGTGAATACAAGAGATCTCATACCGAGCAGATGAATATCTTTTCGGGGCAAACATGAGAACTTAAAATTGCTATTAACAGTGCAAGAGTGCACATTGTTGTAAAATTAAAAATTATTTGTTAAGTAATTATGTAAGTGAAATATGGATGTTATATAAAGCTATATTTAGCACGGAATGCACAAAGATGTAATAAATCTAAACACGGAAATCAATAATAAGGTGCGCGCATTTAACAAACAAAAGTGAAATGAGCCATTTCAATTCTGCAGTTTCTCGAGATTTGCGTGATATTTCAATAACGAAATTCCCCCAAGTTTTTGTGACTATTATAATAATTGCGAACGAAATTGCGGATTATTAAACCCATTTTCATCGCGTTGAAAATTGTGTAATTACTTGTTAACATTTTGCAATTATTTTAGTGTGCCCAGCATTGTTTCTATAATCCTGCCTGACGCAATCTTCTTCTTTTTGCTCAAAAGTTGGCGTTAGTCTAATGGTTTACTTGCTCATTTTATTTGCATCACATGACGCGCTCAATACTTTTGCGCAACTTCGCCGTAATTCGGAGCAGGAATTTTCGAAAGTAACGTTAGTCATCTCATTGCCGGAGTCACTTTTATCGAGAACCGGATTCTTTAATGAATCAAACATTCGAATCCGAAATCGGGGAATCGTCAGTCCTGACTTCGATGATTCGAGAGTCCACTTCCTTGTTCCTTAATCGTTCGAGATGATTTATCGGGGCTTGATTTTCTCTAAAAATTGATTTTTGCTCCGATAATGAAATATTTATGAAACTTTTTTTTTACAATTTATTAAGGTTCAAAAATTCATGCACCGCTTTGAACTTCTCCGTAAATCTTTTATTTTTAAATATCAATAAAAATCAGAGCCATTATAATGTTTAAAGAGAAATGTATATCCTTCATTTATATCCGCGTAAAAAACTTTACGCCTCGCATAATAAAAAAGGAATATCCAGAGCCAACCGAAAAATCGCTCCCGCAAAAAAGGCCACTAAAATCCGAAAATGATCTACAGCTCCGCCGGAATAACAAATCCTTCCCAATTAATCACTTTCTCGTTGCATTTAAGCCCCGCTCATTAGACGTCTTCATTATTACAGATTTACGAGCCACTCGTCTATTCAATTAATCCCCCTCCCCCAGAAAACAAGCCGGACTCCCGCGGCAGAAGAAAACCTCGTAAAAGGAGATTCCCATTTGCATGGTAGACTCCCACGAGGCTCACGCATTCGCGTCATCATCTCCGCTCGCGATCATCGACTCGCGGTTTTCTCAGGGTCGATACATCGACGCCGAGAGCATCTTCCTCTCCTTAGCGCCGAGTCGTATAGCCTACTTTCTCTACAAAGAGAATTTTTTCTTCACCAGCCGCCGCTCGCTTTCCCCCCACCTCTCTCTCTTTCTCGGATGGTGCACCAAGTCGGAAGACAGCCGCGCGCGGGGATTTCTCTTTCTCGTTTTCGCCACCGGCTGCTTCCTCGGCGCGGAGAGCCCTCTTCCCGAGGCTAGTTTCTGGTTCACGCCTGATTTACGGCACGGGGTGATCGAATTTTGCGTGGAGTTTTACTTGCTCCGGCCGATGCGTGGATGATGAGAGGCTGTTTAGAGTGAGTTGTTGCTTCTCGGAAGGAGCTTTCTTTCGCGATGAATTATTCGCGAGTAATATCTTCTTCGGAAGTTTCTGTGAATCGGTTTTTTATTTGCCGAGGTCTTTTCCGCGGGGGTTTCTTTAAAGATGATCCGCTTTTCTGAAAAATCAAAACAGATTTGATGCTTTCTAGGAGATTTACACGAAAGCTGCGTTTCTTGCGCGTAAAGACAGTATTTATGAGTTTTTGAAAATCAAGATGAAAGTTCTATTGTTGTAGTAAAATTAATATAATTTATATTTTAAGTTGATGAAAAATCATTTCAAATTCTTTTATGCGAATTTTTAGGTTTGATACGTTTAGTATAAGATGTAGTTTTACTGACACACTTATTTAAAATAATGCAAACCTTTTCACAATAAAATGTACTTTGAAAAGCATAAAGACTAAAAGTAGACTGATATTTATATAGTAAAAATACTTTCAATTGCTTTTAATGGACTATGTAAAAGCCAAATGCTTTCGTTTTCGCTGAAATGGAATTATTCACTTGTAGAAGAGCTCAGTAGTTAATTTAGCAATCATGTAAATTTTATAGCACCAAGAATAGATAAAACTTTAATTTAAACTGCCGTATATTGTCCATAAGTGCAGTTTATTTCACGAAACTAACTTTAAATAATACAATAAACATCTCAAGAAACAGAAATTTTCATTTACTTTCTTTAAAGCTGAATTTTCATCTTAAATGAACTATACACTTTTTGTGATTTATAGTTTTCTAAACTTTTTATTTTTAAAAAGTTCATTTTAATCCGCACAACTCATCTGAAAAACCATATAATTATTTTTTTGGTAAAAAATTGGATAAATGTTTAAATGAGAATTACCCACTGAATCATGAAAATATAAATGCTAAGAGCAAAACACAACTGAAATTGCGATTGAAAAATTTCCTAATATTGGGCGGTCAGTGATAATGATGTCTTATAGATATACGGTATCTTATTTCGTATTATTAATATTTGGAAAGAATTCTGCAGCTCTATCAAGTACATAATTGCGTTTTAAAAATTGGATTAATTTTTGCTAAATATGCTCGATAGCATCAATAACCAAGTTATCAATGCGTCAATATCTCATTATTGTATTTTCAATTATTGCCTAAACTGAAATTTAATTCATTTTCACCAATCAACGATAAATCAGTCAAATAATGCTTCAGTTAGGCGTTTTCGCATTACACAATAAAAACGTCATTTAATCTGACGCGTAAATTCAAAGTTGATAGCCGGTGCGTAAATTATTTTAACACTCTTTTCTTTTAATTTATACTCGGCGGAGAATACTTTTTCATCGTTCGAATCGTTCGAAATGATTAAAAGCTCTTTACGTAACCTTGCGGTGAAGCGAATTCCCCATCAGCTGCAGGGAAACCCGCTGCTAAATTCTATTAATAAGTAGCATTTAGCGCTTTTGAAAGGGAATGTACCAGAGTGCGATTTCTGTTTTCACTTTCCGAGTACACAAAGAGGCTTCATCTCTTCCCGATGAAGGTACGCTAAAAATTTGCATTTCTAAAAGGCCAAGTTTGCTCGCACTGATACGCCTAAAACCGTCCGTTTTACCGGCGCAAAACTTTCTTCCGATATTTCCGTAAAAATGAAGCACCGATTTCTTTTACACACAATAACAAGCGTACCGAACCTTGGATTTCTACCGCGATTTACAAGCTCTCCGCTCCGCTCTCGAGTGAAATCCCCAAGTTTGCCGACTCAATTTTCCAAAATTGCAGCCTAACGACTGACGCGCGCGCTCGTTCCATCCTCGGCGGTCTCATAAATCGCCGTAATAGCCGAGAGGCTCTCGGCGGCACATCGATGACCGCCATTAATCGGGTCATCCACCCTGCCCGAGTCACGAGATACACCTGGCCGCGCGCGCGCTGCCGGCTCGTCAGCCGCCACCGGCGGGATCCCCTCACTTGCGCCGCCGGCAGGAGGAGGAGGAGGAGGAGGAGGAGGTGAAAGAAAGAGAGAGAGTCGCGAGTCTATATAAGACGAGGCCAGGCTGCGCGAGGCTTAACATTTTTTGAGGTGCAGGAGAGGAACGGGGTCCCATCTCGCTCTCTCTCTCCTCGTGCGCGAGTACCCACGTGTAGTGTGCTCCGGACAGTGACTCGCCGCGAACATGTGAGACGGCTGGGAGGACGAATTTCGAATTGACTTTATCTCTTGCTCGGGCTCGGCTTGTCGTTTCGTTTATGAGGGCGAGTGATTTGGATTCAAGGGGACTTTTGAGTTGTTGACTTTTTGAGGACAGTGCCATGGCGAGTTTTAAGGTAGGTGGTAGTCGTGATGTGAGGGGTTTTAAGTGTTTGGACCTTGGTTGTGCTGGTCGGTTATGTGTTCATTCATATAGGGATGGGTTCAGATTGTGCATTCAAGTTGGTGATTGGTACTTGAAGAAAAGTGAAGAATTTTTAAGTAAAAGCATTTAGAGTTATTTTGTAAAATTGTTGGAATAATTTCTTATTTTAATTTTCTGAAAGTGTCCGCACTGTTAAAAATGTTGACCGAAAATAAATTTTATTGCTTTTCAAGATAAAATGCATAAGTAGCTTCAAGGTTCAATGTTCAAATTTCAAAGCGTGCAGTGAATTAAACACTGGTCGAACGATGGTAAATCAATAACTGGTAAACTACAGATTTATGCGGTCTCGTGTTTCAATTACATCATAGAACAGGTCATAAAAATGTGGTTAACTGTGGATTGATATATTGAATTTAAACATCTGAGCCTAGTCGCAATCTGATTTTTAATTGAAAAGTTTCGTGACTGACTTAAGTAAATAAAAAAAAAATTGAAATTAAAAACAAATGACTTTACTTTTAATTTCCTGTCAATGAAAATATCTGGTTTAATAAATGTATCGTTAAAGATGATTTCTGCCAACTGTAAAATAATTTCAAATCAGAAACAGGCAAAATTACTTTTACTTTCTAATTCTCTTTGGATTTATGGTGTTTAACACGAAAAGAAAGTTTTACGAAGCAGCGTAAAACTTTAAAATATAGCACTGACGCGCAATTGGTCTCTTTTGACAATGCGGGTTGATATGCGCATTACCGGTTTCATCAAAGCTATCTAAAATCTTTGCAGGGATTTTCATAAACGTTATAACTGTCAAACTTGTAACATCAAATGTAATATTTTAAAAATTTTCGTTGCTGCATGCGGTAGAAACTTGATAAATAAACAATTTCCCACGGAATAACGTTTAATCTGATTATTATTGACCGGGTGTTTTATACGTCATCTATATTTTACGTGAATTGATAAAATTTAATCAGGTAAATCGGTTTATAAATACACGTAAAAGCTTTTCCGCAAATTTCAATGTCAAAGTCTTCCCTGGAAATTAATTGTGAAAATAACCTTCAAATAATTAATTTTATGAACTAGTTTAGATTTATTAGACGTGCACTTAACTCTCCATGTCGAGAAACATCCAGTCACTCGGCACTTATCCTCCAAGAGAAAAGGACAACTTTCATCCCGCGCTCCACATGCTTGTCCAAGGAAATTCTCCCAATTACCAACTCGACGTAAAAACAAGCCCCCATAATCAAGTGCAGCTCGCATCGAAAATCGATCAATCCAGAAACTCGTCGGAAAAAACAAAAGGCTCCGGAGAGGTCGATAGCCGCGACGTGTCGTATTCATTACCGGTAATCACGTCGATTCTTGAGCAGCGCATAGATTGTGTAATTGCAGCGGAGCTAAGAGCTTATCGGTTAAGAGCGCTCGCGCTAATCCCATACGCCACCCCCGCGCATAAACATTATTCGTCGGCGCCCTTACTTCTCTCTTTCTCTCTCTCGCTCTCTCTTTCGCTCGATAATCGATGCTAATTTCGATTTGCCGGCTCGTTAGTCTCGGCTGAGATCGCTCCTCGGCTGTTTGCATTGTTCCAGGATAAACGGCGCTTCGGGGTGCAGTGAAAAATGGAAAGCGCGACTGACGGAGTTTATTTATAGATGGGGTTAACCTGGGATCGGTTATGGTTATGTGACACTTGGCGCGACGAGAGGGATTATTTTTCAGAGGTAAAAGTTTCGGGATGAATTGGTGATTTGCGGTGTACTAAGTAAATGAGGTAGAACTGACTTTATCTTGAGGGCTGAATTGTTAGGGCGAAAAATAAATCTGGAGAAATGTTTGTCGTTTTGAAATTAATTGAGGTAAAATTAACTGGGTTTCAGTAAATTTGAGACAATTTCTCACAATTATTGTCACAACAGTGTTGATTCGTGATTTTTTGCTTAAGAAGCGAACATACGGAAATGATTGAAGGCAGTGAATTAAAAAGAAATGAAATAATTTAGTCTTGTCTTGAAAGGACAGTTTTGAAAAATAGGTCAAGCTTTGATCTCGTCGAGAAAATAAACACCTTTCTCACACTCTTATAGAGAATAAATAAAAATGGAAATTTAAAAGTAAATTGACCCCGTTACTCCGAGCGAAAGTTGAAAAAAATGCGGTTAAAGATATTGAAATGACATGGAAATGTATATATATATTAAATGCTTCGAGAAAAACAGTGCCATTAGAAAGATTTAATTCGTTATTTGGGATTCTGTTTCAGAAAAAGAATAATTAACATCATTGATTTATGAATCAATTGAGGTTTATTGAATTAAAGTGATACTACTGTTGATTTATGAGAAGCGTATAATGCGTAATATATACTTTTCATCGTAAATACTTGCATTTTAATAAATCATATTAGTTTTTATATTTGATCATTTATCATTTGAAATTGTTATAATAGTATTTTATTATATGAAAATTTAAAGTGCACTCTCATAAGTATTAATAATTCATGCAGCGCACATCGACCAAAATTGTAATTGTAGATTTCTCTGATTAAAAAATGTATGCACCTGCGGAGATAAATATTAAAAACCCCTTTTATTCGACGAATTTAAAACTCCATTTAGTGACCTTATACTTTCGTTTTACTATAGCAATAGCGGCACACGTGCTTATGTGCGTACGTTTTTTTAATGCAAAGTACGCGGTTTAAAAAATTTCGAAGCCAGTAAACGATCGAGAGAAATAATTTTCTTTTTAATATCTGGTTTTAACCAGAAAAACGCTCGGCCCGTTTATCCGCGCGGTAAACAAATAATTTCTTTTTTAAATGGCTCATTATATGCGATTGAATAAATAGAATCTCGTAAATGGCTGGAAGTATCGCGGAAAGTAAAAAGGCTATAATTCGAAAGTGCCACCGTAAATAAGCTGCAAACGACATAATAACTTACATATAATAGAGTAATAACATTGGCCATATTATATTTATCTCATAAAGTTGGATCTGTCGTCTTCTGTGCTTTAAAGGCTAAATGCTTTTAGATAATTATTAAGATCTTGCGGTTAAAGAAGTAGGTCGATCCTTAATTAGAAATTTCATCAAAAGAATAATTCAAAATTTTTTAATTTGTATACTTCATCTTCAAATTTAATATTTGAAGAACTGTCTACTTTTTACTCTCAGTTTCGTGAAGAGAAATTTTCACTACAATCAGTTTGAATTATAACGATTAAAATTTTCTCTTTTATAAATATTACATCGCTATAAAAATATAATTCATAATCAATGTCCTTGTTCAAGTGAAATCCATGAAAAGAACCGTATTATGATGCGTAGGAAAGTGAAATTATCAAGGCAATCTTTCTGAATCGTATGATAATCCCTGATTTATAGCCGTTGAATATTTCAAACATTTTTTTTCAAAAGGTCCGTATTTAGGATGGGATGTTTTTCGTTGGTAAAAGTTCGGAGTATCTAATTATACTTTTTTTTTTCACATAAAACTCACACAGTCTCAACGACTAAAAGACTGACTGAAATAAGTCTGAATAAATGTAGAAATAAAATTCTCCCACAATTTCACCAAACAATTGCAGCAATTTAAAAAAGCCTCACTTCACAAATAATCGTTATACTTACCAATCCTCAATTACTCCCACAAAAAGCCCTCTTCTCCTCTCAACCACCAATCTCGCTCACTCCTCTTCCATTCCCCAAGTTCCGCCAAAAATTTCGATAAAGCGCGTTATACCGCGCAAAAGACCTCTTCCGCAGCTCTCGGAGAAAAAAGGCCGAAAGTCGATCGTTAAAAAGCGATAACCCCCCGACCGGTGGAAAAAAGGCCGCCTCTAAATTACATCGATCCCAGGCGGCTCTCCGCCGGAATTCCCAGGCACAAAAGAAAGCGTGCCGCCGCCGCGTAATCGATTATTATACGCCCCGGCTCGGGGAACGCTCGGAAAAATGTATGCACGCACATGCCACAGGCCTACCGCCGCGCGGAAAATGAAATTAATAATTGGCCGCCGGGGAGCGACGATAAGGAGGCTAAGGGGGCTGCCCGGCCCGCGAATTAAGTGCACGAGGCATTTTGCGGCTGGGTGGTTGGGGCATGACTATGCATGAGGCCCTTGCTCGAGAGTAAGAGTGGCGCGGATGCGGGGGAGGCAAGGCCTTTGTCAAATGCCTTGGGCAAATGATCTAGTTTGCGGTAATTGTTAGTTGTTATTTACGTTGCTTGCACTTAAATGATTTTCAGTGTTTTAAAGACCTTTTTTTTAAGTTTCGTAAATTTGATAGTTTACTTTTTGTCATAAACAAAAATATCTTTTTCCAATTTAGCTTTCTAATAAACTGAGGAAGGTCGCCTTGAGTTCAGAAGTTCGAGAAAAATTTGAATCAGCGATAGAAATTCGAATGAATGCCTGGCGGAAGCACAACCAGCAGAATAATACAAGCACATATTCAAACGGCGAATGCATTATTCAAAATCTTTTCATCAAGATCAAAGTTCGCCATCTTCGGCCGCGCTAAAACCCATATCGGCCCACGCTCATACACCGGCATTAGAATCGGCGCTATTATTCTTGATTTCGAAACGACTTCCTTCACCTGCCAGTCATCTCCACTCGCGAGAGCTCCGCGCGTCCAATGCCCGGCGGAATCGCGAGCGGCGATGACTGTACCGTATCTTCGCTGCCGGCTCTCTTACACCCACACGCCTCCATTCACGCGCACAGCGACGCGGAAGCGCGCGCATATATAATACCGGGCCGTCACGCGAGCCCGACCCCCATCGTCTTCGGTTTTTGAATCGCTTCTCTCTCTCTCCCGCATTCCTTTTATCGAGGCGCACGGCGCGCACTTTTTCGCGCCTCGTTTTCTCCCGCTCGCGCGGTTTCGCAAGCCTTTGGCTGGCTAATTTTGGAGGATATGCGCCGCTGGCCGACTCTGCGCGCCGTGTTTCTTTGCCGCGGATTGACACACCCTTGGGAAATTCCGTCTAATTGACGTGGTTTACATAAAAGTTCGCCGGCGCCAGCTCCGCGTGTGTGCTTAGCTCCCGCGAAGGCAGCGGCCGCGTTTTGGAAATTAGCTTTACGGGCAGTTAGTAGTTTGGGAAAGAATATGTAACCTTTGATGTATACGGGCGATAGCGGCTTATTTACTTTCGGGCGTTATTTTAGGTTTTTAAATACTTTTACACTTTTCGGGGTTCGTTGCGAAATTTTAGGAATATATGGATCGTTGTATATTGTAACGTATTTTGGAAAAAATTTAATCTGCTGCGGAATTTACAGTAATAATATAGTATTAAATTTTATCATGAAAATTAAGAGAATTTTATGCAAATAATTTTGTTCTATTTATAACGGAAAATATATTCTAACGTAAACATTAAAATGGAATGTAATTTTCGTAATTTGATTATTTAGTAAATTATGAAAAAGCGCTTATCTTTATTTTTTAAAACTTATTAAAATCCGGCGATTAATGAATTAAAGTAATTTATAATTTAATAATAATGAGGTTGATCCTATTCACAATTTTTATATTATACACTCTCTTGACATCTATTTATTTATGAATTGTTTCATAAGCACATTAAATTATTATTATTCAACTTATAAAAACGCAATAAAGTTCATTTTTTTTAAACAGTAATTTTATGCAAATTATACTTCCAGCCTCCGTAAGAATTGTTCGTACAATTAAATGACCTTTTATAATTACAACTTACATAAAAAAATATTAAACTTTTCACAATCTTTTTTCGCGCGTAGGAGTAATAGCTTTATAAATTGTCTTTTATAAAAATAATAAAAAATAGCAGCTCCTGCGCCTTCGATTTAAGTGAAAAACTTGCGTTCTCGGAAGAATTACCCAAGAATGAATTTGCAAAAGAATTCTAACAACAAGCATAATGGAGCACCAACAGCAGCCATTAATCGGAGCAAAAATCCCTTAATTCATTCCGCAATAAATTAAAAAAAGAAAAAACCATTCTCACCGCGGATGCAAAACCAGCGAAGTACTCCCGAGCTAATGAACGGAAAAATCGCGGTAATCGGTAAAGTATAGAGCCTCCGACGTCGTTACCAAAGATTCACGAGGCTGCGCTTCGCGAACTTGAGGCTGCGCATACGCGCACGTGCGCTTCTTGCACCAGCGGCTCCGTAATGCTCCCCCGATTGGGCAATTTTATTATTATACTGCCACGGCCGTAAAGGCATTGTGGAATAACGTTTCGCAAGCCGCGCACTGTCCCTTGACGCCTACCGGAGCCGGATGTCCATTGCCGGGGGCTCGAGTTTTTGAGAATGAAGCTGCGCTTTTACTTTTATTAATTGAGGGGTGTTAATGTCGGACGAATCGTAAGGTGATTTATGGGGATTTTTACGATCGGCGCTGATTATTTTTTAAGCGAATTTTATGCGATTTTTTTTAATATTCTGTTGCGCAGCTTTTTTTATTGCCAGGAAACTTCGGTAATGACGATGCCCGCTTGCGTGGATATTATTTAAAAAATTATTAAAATTTTTTAGATAATTAGGCTATTAATTTGATTTCAGGGTGTTTAAGGTATTTAAGAATAATGTACACTGTGTCAAAGGTACTTTCGTGGCTAATTATGTTTCTATAAATCACACTGCTGATAAGAATCAGATCGTTTAGCTTACAAATGATCGACCGTAAATGACTGTTATTGCGTTAACAAAGACGTAAAACTGCATTGAGCCGTGACTTTCATGCCGAAGTACATTATTAATTAGATAAGATCACTATTTTGATTAACGCGTAAGCACCATTTCTTTTTATTCCAAGCCTTTTCTTTCATGATAAGAATCGCCGAAGCTTTCACTTTAAACGATACGACAATAATAGGATCCTCCGGGTCATTTCGAAAACTTTTCAGATGCAATCTGGATCGGTATTGTTAGGAGAAAAAAATTATCGGTTACTTGTACCCATCAAAACATCTGGAGGGGGACCAGACATCATTTAGGTCGTGATTGATGGACCATAAATCGCGAACCATAAAACCCTAACGAAGTCGGATGCTTTCATTGATTCACGCCGAGGTGGCAAACCGCCCGAAAGTATAAATCGACCTTACGGAGGAGCGAGATAAAAATCTCCGCGTCTAGGAGATTACGTTATCGCTGACTTGCCAAGGCAGCTTGGACTCGTTTGTTGTGGTAAATGAGATGGCAAAAGCTTTAGAATGTAATAAACTTCGTTATCCCTCGAAGATGCGGCTTCGCGATACACATTCAAAATATAACTTTCATTCTGCAATTCATTACTTTCCCTTATTCAAAGTATCGTTTCTATTTTCTAACAATAACGCCGCTGAATTGAACAATTAACTTTGCGGTGAAGTTTCTGAATAATTTGACGGAGCAATTACGTTACCTCAATAAATTGTATTTTTTTGTATAATTTTAATGGCTTTCCCTTTCATGTATTAAACCAAAGAACGCTCAAGCTCTAATCGAGCACGAGATCCTCCGAGCGCTACAACGCGAGAAAATTGCAGATCATCTTTTCTCGAATCAATCGACATTTCGGCCCCAGACACGGAGCATCATAATTTTTCCATTAATTTCAAATCGATTCCTCTCCGAGCGCCGTTTAAAAATCGCGGCAAAAAGCGCGCCATCACTTAGCTCATTTTTATCTCGAGACGCCGCCGGAGAGACGGATCGAAGTCGGCATTCGTTCTGCGGCGTACAATTGCCTCGACATTTCTCATTTCAGACGCACCGAGTGGGTGAAAGTACCTCGGCGGCTTATTATGTTAGCCTTGCATCGCGGCCATCGTACCACTTCCTGACACTCGTCACGAGCCAATCGTTGCTGCGTCGCCGAGCGAGCCCCCCTTCGTCTGGTGCTTTTCGCGTATTACCACTCAGACGCGTGTCGAGTTTCTTCTATTTGAATTTCATGAAACACATATATCAGGAATTCAAGCGGGTTGCAGCAGGCAGATGGATCTTTCACTCAACCCATTTCCATTGGGTTTCTTTTTAAGAAAGTTAAGCGTGACTATTGGAAATGGCATTCTTTTAATTAATTTCATTCGTTAATTTAGAGGTTGGCGAATCATTTACGCGGGAATAATTGACCGATTGATTAGTTGTGCAAATTTTGGGATGCAGATTTATGTTGATGTAGCTGAAAGTTCTTAAAGTTTAGTACATTACTTCTTCAAGTGCCATTTTTGACTTTTGGTTCATTGTAATAAAAACTGGTTTAAATCGATTTGATACTTATTTGCCAATTGAGTAAAACTTATTTTTATCTTCTGACAGAATTTCGCGCTTATTAATAAAGCAAAACATATAAGGATATAAAAATTACAAATATTACCTATTTCCACTGCTATTTTTTTAAAAACCTATATTTGAAAGAACATTGCCGCCACTTATGTAAATGGAACTAGCCTGCCAGTCAAAAAAATTACTCTCTCTTAAAGAATAAGCTATTTGTTGAAGTGCATTTTTTGTACTTAGAATATTGCGCCACGAAAAGTACGCGTGGTGCGTTTTTGCAAGTAATGCAATGCGAACGCGACGGAATACTCATTGCGAGCACTGCAAGTTTACATAATTTTCTTAGTCGGCACGTAGAACTCCTTGTTTTATATTTTCTGCACGTCCAAATATGCCCCTATACATGCTTGACATAATTTCTCACGGCCCCCAATAAATTCGCACAGACTATAATTGTGAAGTGAAATGCATCCCACTACTGTTCTACTAACAAGCTTCTGCGAAATATAATTTAATTGCTTTATTTTTTTTAATTCAAAGACTTTTAAGTCAGTTACCATAAATTTTGGTACATTTTTAAACGTCTTGTTTATGCTTTTCAATAAATTACAAAAAAAATTTAATTTCTTAATTATAAACATTTCAATTATGCACAATCAATGATACAAACAATTAAAATTTTATAAAAGTGCATGTAACTAAATTAGTTTATTTATTTGTTACAGGTGGCCATTGCAATATTTTGCGTTTGTCTGGTTAATCACCAAGTCACCGCAGTAGTAAACAAAGCTAGTTCCCAGACATCATCCACGAAAGAAGATGAGAAAAATGATTCCGTTGCAGCGGAGGATAGAATCAGTAATTCATATGGGCCACCAGCCGATGATTACGGCCCACCCCCTGGCAAATACAATGGACCAGCTCCTGTTTATGGACCCCCAGAATTAACTGGAGATCGTCGTCCAACCCAAATCTACGATCCTCTGCCACCAGAGCAGCCACCTCCTATCTTTAACCCACCGCCACCATTTTCGTCGTATGGACCACCAAGCAAACCGAAACCACAATATGGTCCTCCAAAATCAAATTATGGACCGCCTCCTGGGCCTAAGCCATTCTATGGTCCACCTAAGGCACAGTATGGTCCCCCTAAATCTCCTCCTAAACCCCAATACGGACCTCCGAAGCCCCAATATGGGCCGCCTAAACCTCCGAAGCCTCAATACGGACCTCCAAAAAATACGTATGGACCACCGACATCATTCAGACCGCCGAAGCCTGAATACGGTGCACCGCCGAAATTCAGTGGCCCACCATCCTCTCAATACGGTCCTCCATCTAGTGGCCCACCATCCTCTCAATACGGTCCTCCATCTAGTGGCCCACCATCCTCTCAATACGGTCCTCCATCTGGTGGTTTCGGTGGAGCTTCCCCAGCACACGGGCCTCCAATCCCACTGTCTGTTGAGGCTTATGGACCACCCACAAAGCAGCCTTCAACGCCATTCGTCTCGAAGCCGCAAGACGACTACGGTCCCCCACCACCAGTGCAAGGACCTTCTCAACAATACGGACCACCTGCTAATAATGACATCTATGGACCTCCACCACCTCCACCACCAGGTGTTCCTGCTCCTCCAACTCCTCCTGATATAAAGTACGATGGCTGGCAGCCAATTGCTGGTCATGTAAGTGCTCCAAATCAACAGGGACCTTCAGATAATTATGGTCCTCCTCCACCACCATCTGATAACTATGGACCTCCGTCAGATCAATTCAAACCGCCTTCGGACCAATATGGACCTCCATCAGATCAATTCAAACCCCCTTCGGACCAATATGGACCGCCGTCAGATCAATTCAAACCCCCTTCGGACCAATATGGACCTCCGTCAGATCAATTCAAACCCCCTTCGGACCAATATGGACCACCAACTGATCAATATGGACCACCAACGGATCAATATGGACCTCCTACAGACCAATATGGACCTCCTCTAGGTGGTAGCGGTTCTGGATTAGACAGCGGGCATTCTTTGGATAATACTCCTTCTGCACCAATTACATCAAGTGGAAATGTCCCAAGCGATTCTTACGGAGTTCCCCTGAATAATCCTGATGACCATAGTTTGAAATCTTCTGTTTCGCAAAGTACCTCTCACGAGAGCAACGGATTGCCGCCTCCAGATTTACCACAATTTGAACCTCTTCACAACAATCAGCAACCTATCGATAGTTCTTCATCTAATAATATTGATCATCATCATTCCCATGAACAATTTGGGCTTTCTAACACCGATAATTTGTCAATTGTAAAAACTGTTGGATTTGAATTGTTGCCAAATCCAGGAGCATTGACTGCAGAAGCACATGGCAGCTCGAGCAGTTCTATTAGCTTCCAAGGAGGTCATATCAGTGATTCATATGGAGTGCCTAACTTTGGAGGTTCTCACTCTGGTGGAGAAGATTTATCTCTGCAGCAGTTACCAGCTGCTCCATCTGGAAACTATGGTCCTCCAGCCAATACATACGGTGCTCCCCCCGCGTTTTCTTCGGGTGGATCATTCTCTTCATCTCATGGACATCACGGTGGATCGTTCAACCAATTTAGTTCAGGTTTCCATAAAAATAATGGACCATACAGAAACAGGAATCGAGGAGGTTACAGGCCGCCACCTCCCCCAGGTGGTTTTATTCCACCGCGCAGACCACCTATGAAATTCAGAGACTCCGTTCCATCTGGTTTGATCACCAACTTGAACCGATATCTTCCTCCCATAAAGCCTCATAAAGTTTATGGACCACCATCATCTTCAATTCAAGATCAACAGTTGCCCAACATTCAGAGCCCTGTATCATTCCACAGCTCGTCAAATTCGTTTGCTTCAAGCAACTCTTTTGCCAAGTCCAATTCATTCGGCGGTCACGCACCCTTAGCTGCTCCTAATGTAAATTACGGAACTCCACTGTCCTTCAATGATTTCAATACTCCAGCTCCATCTTTAACTTATGGAGCTCCCAACTTTGGACCTGCTTCCCACTTAGGAGCTGGTGGTAACCTGTACAATGGTGTTGCAACTTCTATTGCACCTACTTACGGAGCACCTTTTAATGGAGGGGGAGCTGACTGCCAGAAGAATACTGGAAGTTTCCAGTATAACTTTGGCAACGCTAACCTCCCATCTATAAACTTTGATCTATCGAACCATCAAGGTCTGTCCAATGCTCTTAGCAATGAATACGGCACTCCAGGAACCTCTTCTGTATCTATTTCCAGCTCTTTGAGCTCATCTTATGCTGCACCAAACGTAAACGAATTAGAGCTGCAAAATCATAATCAAAATCAAGGCGATTTAAAGGACAGCTATGGTAACCCAGTTAGCGACAGCTATGGAGCACCTGATCAATCTGGTGCAGTAGAAACTCGAGTGCAGACGGCTTCCAGTGAATTCTCGGATTCGTCCAGTCATAGTCAGAATTCATTGTCAGGAGGCGCATCAGCCATTAACCCAGAAGGTTTTAATGCTGAATCATTGACCGCTGCATTAACAGCTCAGGGATTTGGTACAGAACCTAAAAATATTGTCCCCTCGACTGAAGTTGACGCGACTCAATTTATTAAATCAGACGAGGGAGGTCAAGCTTTGGCTTTGGCACAAACTTTGACCGCCGATGGAGATGGATTCCAAATCCAAGGCTCTCAGGGAACGTATACCCTCCAAATCCAACCAGCCGATGGTGGCTATGGCACTGAAAATTCTGATGGAAGCATCAGGCACGAACAAGTACTATCCAATGGTTTATTGCAAAATATTCTTGCTGCTATTGAACAGCAACCCGAAGGAGGTCAGATTCAAATTCAAGGAAACTTACAACCAGAACAACTGCAGCAGCTGCAGCAGCTATATGGGGGAGATTTAGCGCATGCTGCCAGTTCTTCAATTGTCAGTGGGTATGACAGTAACAGTTCGTCGAGCCGCAAACAATTAAGAGGAGACACGAGTCCAGCAGAAGATAGTACCGATCAAGAAACAAACGCATCCGAAGACAGTAAAGTAGCAGTATTCTTTAATCAAGGAAGTGACAATACGAATAAAGACACGAGATCCACTTCGAAAAGCGAAAAGCAAGCTGAAACTATGAATGAAAAGGAAAGTGAAAAGAAGTCATCATAATTTCGAAATAGGAAGACTAACGTTTTATTTATTGTTAAAAAACAAAGACATATTTATTAAATTAACAAATGACGTCATATTTTACAATCGAGACGTATTTTCCATCACTACAAATTCTTTGAATCTTCGACGAAATTTCAGTGAAAGTGCCATTCAGAATAGAACGTTTGTACAGGTTGTAGCTATTATAATACTCAGCGTGTATTCGAAAAGAAAATGATCCCATGCATCGCTTAATTAATTGGAAAGCAAAAACACCGATGTTATTAATCCAATGCACAACGGACGGAGTTTGATTTGTTAGTGCTTTTTCTCCGATAAAAACAATCGCCAATCGCCGGCCGGAGAAAGTAAGTAAGGATCTTCTCTCCCGCCAGTAACTGCATTTCACTCTCACGATCCTACCGTAAATATTAAGGAGCTTCAAGATCGCCGAGAGCAGCGGAGGAGGCGGATGAAAGGCAGGAGGGAGGCGAGAGGAGAGCGAAGAGTCCCTTTCTCGGCCAGAGGCTCCGACGAAAGTAGCTGCTGACCTCTTGGGTCGTCTCTCGGCGAAATCGTGTCGCGATCTTGACACGAATACCACGGCAACGGGAAATGGTACTCGCGCGTGCACACGAGCATTTTTGCAAATATACGGAGTACTTAACGAGACGTTAAGGCTCGGCGTAAATGGTTAACTTCGTCGCTGATATGATGATAAGTTCTGAAAAGAAGGAAGCTTGTCTTCACTTTCCCGAGTTTCGCTCAGACTTTGACTTAATAATTAATACTCATTAAGGTCATTGGGTTAAAGTGCTTCTCTTGCGGGAATCGTTTATGTATGCGTACGTTTGAGAGTATGAGTATATTCGAATGCATCTTGTTCTTTTTTTTTATACAGCCTTTACGTTTCACCAATGCAGATAGCAAGCAAAAAGTTTCTGTTCGGGATGTTTGAATGGAGCGAGACTGTCCGTATTTGTAATATAATTGAGATTTGAGGCTCGACAGTTGCATTTTTAATGCGATGTTAGACCGATACAAAGTCAAGATACCAGTTGATCTGCCGTGAGAATCTCTCGGCACACATTTGGATACTGTTTGCAACGTTGATCGAGTTTAAAGCAGGCACGTCTAATGCTTTAGCATCTCCGTTATTTCGTCGATAATCGAGTGGCTTTTTATTTGTTAAGATTCAGTGTTACAAATTGTATGCAATTAGTGTGCCCAAAGTTATGATATCAATGAAAGAATTACTCAACACCACGAAGCGTGCAATTATTGCACTATTAAGCCATAAAAGCGTTCTTGTGTGTATTGTATCTGTGTTCGATTTTTTTTACGATTATTTAATTTATTATTTTATATATTTACCAAGAAGTCCAGGGCATATCTGGAGAATATTATATCCAACGAGCGATCCATCACATCTTTCATTGGATATAATAAATTATGCGTTTATGCGCTATATGTATTTTTGTGTACACATTGTACTTCACGCGTGTAAATATATGCATATCTTGTAAATAAATGAGACGTTCTTTTCTTTCCCACCTCCAACCTGTAATCCTCTTTTTGCGACAGATAGTGTAACGAATCTAGGACACTTTAGAAAGATGTTTGCATTTAACGATATAATAGCTTAGCATGCAGAGTTTCGACACGTCTCTTGTTTTATGGGGTTTCAATAATGCTTGAGAATGTATTCTGAAATACGAAATAAAAGAAAATCATTCGCAGTTAATACATTAATAAAAGAAATCGTTTTGGATCGTAAAAACTTGACAATGGATAATCAAAATTTTATGAATTCTTTCTCAATTAATTTAATGTCTAATGTTTCCAAATATATATTACTTTCATTTTCCAATTCACCATATAAATTCAGATAAATCAAATAAGAAATTCGTCACTTCCGTTCCGCTTAGAGTACAATGATTCGCCAAAAGAAAGGGGTAAATTAGGAGTGCAATAACCATCGGGAATGCAAGTACCACTTAAGTATGAGACAATTGTGTATCCGCCTCTTGGCTGCGGCTCCGATTATATAAACGAAATGTTATCTCTCCCGGCGATAGCGGCTAAGACAGGAAGTTAACGCATTGCACTTTCAGCAAGCCGGGTTGTACTCGCCGGTTTATTCGGCCCGCGTGATGTAATATCGATTTACGACCGAGTCTCTCGCTCACATCCGATCTCATTAGGCGTATTGTCTTGGGCGGTAAATTCCGCGCGCGGCAGTAAACGTTGCTTCGGCTTGTAAAAGAGGCGCATTTAAGATCGCGTAAATTATTAGCGCAATTTTTTACCGTAATCGGTGGAGAAAAGGTTGGCTCGAAATTTTTTGCACTTGGTAAGAACGCGTTGTTTCCTCGCGGAAAAAGTTACGCAGATAGGTCCGAAATGATTGTCGGGTTCGTTGACCTTTTCGCTTCTGCAGCTCACAATTTACTAAATAATGATAAGGTTCGATTAAGTGAAGATTTTTCAAAAAATTAATTAGATTTCATTGAAGTCTGTAATGGTATTTTATTACGCAACCAACAAATCTTAGGCTAAGTACTTTAAAGAAGCAAAGCAGTAGGTGTATTATTTCAATTATCTTCACAAGTTAATATATTGCACATTTATCTTTGATTTAATACGGGCTTTTATCTTATTAAAAAATTACAGATAATTTACTGTTTCACCGCTCAGCAACTTTCCTTATACTTTAATCAGCCTTTTCACCATTAAAAACCCAATTTACGAATAAACTCCGTTTATACTTAAAATTTCAATCGCGCGAGCGAGATAAGAAACTCCATTTTTAAACCTCCAAAGCTGATTGTCGCATCGAGAGCCGAATAACTCACTTACTGAAAATCCGGTCAACCCCTTCGCAATAAATCAGTTAACGCGCGAAAGGTTAAATTCTCCCAGCAGCGCGTCAGCCGCGGCGCCGCTCTACATAAGTCAGCGGGTAGCCCGCAGCTTTCTCGAAATAGCCGAAAAATGTCGGAGCGGCAGCCTCCTAGAGAAAAGAAAACAGGCAGGTCGCTCGGGGGGGAAAGTGAAATAGGCAGCGGGGGCTGCGCGGGGGAGGGAATCGACTACCCGCTACTTCCCCCGTCCTGAAACTCGGAAGTACTTTATTTCCATATTGAGCCCGCAGCGAGCTGCGTATTGAAGCGCGGCGCGGCTCACCCGACGTTCGAAGTGATCTCGGGAGAGGCGATTCGCTCGCGGGCATGAAGTCTCGATATATATGGGCTGTTTCGCGTCGTCTTGCCGCTCGATCAAATAGTTTAAATATTCGGAATTGCGCTTCGTGTGTTTTAGGGGATCGGTGCCGGTGGTCGAGGAGAGATAGAAGACTTGAGAGTAGAAAAAAAAATCGAAAATATACTAATTTTCGTTGGTGTAATAAACGTTATCCAAAAGCTCAACCTAATTTTACTGTGAAACATGTAAACTATTAAAGCACGATAAATTGCATATGGCGATTTTTGTAGATATCATCAAGTTTCGTTCAAGTTAAAACAAAAAAAATTTTAAAACCCATGATTTTTACATAAAGAATTGCTATACTTTCAACAAATACAAATTGGAAAAGTTAATCTGATGGTCTTCAATAAATTGAAATACTTATGATATAATTATTAAACCATTTATGACAACTGTAAGGCATTTTAGTTTCTTGATGATATTATTTGATACTGTAGCCCTGAAATAATTTTTAAATCGATCCACAATTCTAATTATTTAAGCTCAAAAAACAAAGTTGGCCAGCTCGCCGAAGCCAGCAAGTATCAAAAGATTATTAGTCCCTAGTTGGAAAAGCCCATATATTGAGGCTTATACAGCTGTGTACACTTAAGAAGCATAGTTAGGCTGGCGCCCGGGGCTGCAGACTCCAGCGAGAGAGAGAGAGAGACTCTGGCGAGTCTGCAAAAGCGGCCGGAGGGGAAATTACGTCCTCCATTCCGGGCCGGTTACTCTGGGTCAAGTCTACCGCGCCGCGAGCGAGGAAGGTCGTTCGCGCCGTTAAACGCCGCGGTGCTCTTCTTCTCTCCGCGCCGTCTTACAGCGGGAAGGAGAGTGTTTCTCCTTTTCCCGTTCGCGTCTTTTTTTATACTCCACTTTGGAGGTTAGGTCGCCGCGAGAGACGCGCTGCGGTCTCGCGCCGATGGAGATTCATTTTATTGCTTCTTGGGGCTCGCTTTCGGTGTTTTGTAGATGCGGTGGGACCGCAGGAACTTTTCTGACCCTTTGATTGATTGATGGGGTTCTTGAGGTGGTTATCGAAAAATTAACGGTGGAACGAGGGACGGGATTTACGTTTATTATGGGTTTTAATTACTTTCACGGTGATATGTTACGTGCTCGCCGGAACTACAGTTTTCTAAAGCTATAAAATTTTGTACAAATTGTGCTGTCAATGTTGTTTAAGCAAACTATTATAAAGTTCCAGGGTAGTGCATTTTGTCGTTTAGGTGAAATTTAAAGGCTCTGTACTATCCTTTTCACAACATAAATTAGTTAGCGAACGATTAATAGCATGCGGCACAGTAGTTTTCTCTAAAAATCTGAAGTTTACGAGGTCAAACAATTAAGCCGTTAAAAAATATTAGTTTATGCTTCCTAAGACTAATCAAACATTTTCTACATTCTATCAAGATAGATTTTCTTCTTAATTATAATTACATTCACAGGTGATTATTAGACTTCATTTTGAAGCTAATTATTTTCAAACACAAGCCAACAATGCAGTTCTTAGATTAATTAGTTAATTACAAATTTGAAAATAGAACAAGCTTCAATTGAACTCAAAACATTTCTCTAACGACGAATAGAATTCACTTAAACCTTGTTCAATAGCACCTATACAAAACCTTTCTCGCGACTCCCATGAAGCATCGCACTTTATCTCATCCCACTTCAGCCTCGTCACAAAAAGTACATCCCAAGTCTATCCCCAACAATCGAAACGTGTCCGAAGTACTCTCGTATAGAAAGCCCGCTCATCCTCCCATTATCCCGCGCCTTCCTTAGCAGCATCCTCGCAGTTAAATATCGCAGGTGCACTTTCATCGGCCGCGCGGGAGTAAAAGTTCGCCTCGCGCGCACGATTTTCCGACCTCCGCGATTGATTGATTGCTAATAGCTGCCGGGAGAGAAAACGCGCGCGCGGACGGCATTCCGCGCGTCATGTTTCTCGCGCGACCTCCGCGCCGAGTGAAATTCTCCGTTTCGAGGAAGAAGCGTATACGATGGAAGTGGAACGAAAAAACGCGCCGACGCAACGATAATTGCGGGGAGAAAGGACGCGACGGAGACGGGGGATTCCCACGGGATCTGCCGGTAATAAGCGGCGTTGTAGACTGCCGGTGTCGTTGCGAGTTTCGATTCGGAGGTAAAGACCGAGGAGAGGCGGCTCGGTTTCCCTTTCGGGTTGAGGTAATTTGGTGATAGGTTCGATTTCGCTGGGAGAGGAGGGGGTTGGGGAGTCGGCGAAGGTCGGAGGATTGTAAATTATTTTTGATGGAAAGGAAAATGTAGGCGCTCGTCGGGTAATGCTTGTATAATGAATGTAATAGGGATACTTATTTAAAGTGTTTGAATAGTTTTGGAAAGTCTGCAATTCTTTTTGTTCGTTATACATATAATTTACAGTACTTTATAATTATTTTTATATTAATAATGAAGTTTAATGCTAGTATCCAAAGTTTGTAAAATTCAAACCATTGAAAATTAGTTACTTTGGAAGCGCTCTATGTTTTATCAATGGGAAGGTGATTTACGAACGAACCTTGAACTTGAAAGTAGTACACAGACTTACGGCTGCGTTGTAGAAAGTTGAACGTTCATAAAACAATCTTTTTATAATTGACTTTGCAATTTTCACAAAAAAATTAATTACCGGCTTCTGTGAACCCTCAAATTATATAATTATTCACGATTATATTTAAAGAAAGGTCGTAAAATGCGTACTACATTGTAATGGTATTCCTCCGATGGCATTTCTTGAAAGCGTGTTGTGTTAACTATTCACATTATATTATCAAATACTCTGCAGAGAAATTCACGAGCAAAGTATACAGATAGACATTTAAATTTAAACAGCGCAATGATATTAAATTTTAAACCTCTTATTGAGCGGTGTTTTCTTTATTTATGTAAATAAATTTTATGTGTAAATATCAAGCAGAAATTTCATATAAGTATTAAATGTCAATAGCAATAGCGGATTTAACCTCTTCTGACCGATGTCCACATATGTGGACAGATATTAATTTTACTATTACTTAAATTTCTGGAATAAATTGATCAAAACTATTATACATATTATCTTATTTGCACAAAGAACTTCAAATATTAACCATATGAAGTTTGTTAAACATAGTTTATTTCATTTTTTAATCCGAAATACAGAAAAATGCAAAAGCTATATAACTGTAAATTTCATGTTTTTTGGTCAAAAGAACGACAAATTATTGAAAAAAAATTTTTTTAATGATGTATTTAAGGTGCTGGTCTGAAGAGGTTAACGTCTAGTTAATTTTTATAAATATTATCTTGAATCAGAAAACTAAACTTTAATTTATATAATTGCTCAAAGCCCAAAATCATAAAAATACCTTAATTAAACTAATGAAACGCATTGAAACCCTCCAAAAAAATTCATCATTCCCAACGGGTTTACATTTTCGTAATGCACTTTAATCAAGGAACCCGCTCTAAGAAATCCTTATCCGAACAAAGCCGCCATTACAACGATTCCCACGATACGAATGCGCATTTACATACGGCATTCGCGAGGACTAATTGTCAGATGAAAAAGAAAAAAAGAAAAAAAAAAAAGAAAGAGCGCTGCGGTGCAGCAGCTTCCGAAGAAAAAGATCGACAGTTCCATAAGGTTAATCGGGAATTCCCGCTGGAAATCTGACGCTCGCGCCTTCGGAAGCCTCGCGGGGCCCGGGAAAAGAGAGGAGCGCGCGCGACAAGAGAATAAAGTAGCGGGAAGACGCGCGGGAAGAATATATCCGCATGAAAATCGGTGAAATATGCATATACGTATACGTCGAGGTCGGACCCTCCCGGGACGCGCAAATCTCCGCTACAATGAAAAAGGGAGAGAGATGAAAAAGGCTGCGAGGGAACAAGGCGAGGCGTTGCGGGTATTTACCGTAATCTCGTTTCTTCGTTTGCCCCCCCCCTCCTCCTCCTCCTCGCCCCCTGAAACTGCGTCGAGTATTTTTCGCCGTCTTTTTGCGAGCTCTCGCGGAGCTTCCTTGCTTGGTTTCTGCCTCACGTTTCCATTTTCCTGGACTTGAGATCTTGTCGAGGCTCAAATCTGTAATTTTGCCAATGATGAGAGACGCGATTTCTGCGCTTATCCCTGCAATCAGGAGTTGTTTTGTTTTTTTGAAACTTTAATGGCAAGGGAGCTTGATTCTTTTTAATTTGCTGTTTTTTGTTGCGCTAAACATGCAATTGAACAGTATAATGCGCGGAATCGTTAGACAATTTAGTTTGCACATTTCATCAGTGATTTAAAGTTAATAAAAAACCCTTTCGATTAATAAATTCTACAGAACTTTGATTTCTTAAAACAATATTCTTGTTCAAAAGAAGTTGTCGGACTTATATAAAATAAGTCAAATAAGCGAGTTTTCAAATATTATACTGCAAACAAAACATGGTATTTATAATATAATATCAAAAAAATTGAATTTATTTACAGCATGAATCGTCCATAGAATGCTTTCTTCATAAAATATTATACCGACGCCCTAACATCCGCTAAACACTGGATTCAATATTTTCGGAATTTCAGGAGCTCGCCCAAGAAAATCTCCCCTAACTGGCTAAATTTACCCCTCAAGAATTAAGAGGCTGCATTCCGGCTTCCTTACGCACAAAGCCGCAGAGAGCGCGGAACTATATATGCACGGAGCTACAAGCCATTCCCGCGCAAAGAGCCGTTAGAGGAAGCCGGAATCTCGAGGAATCGCGCTTCTCTCCCTCCCGAAAAGCGACTCTCTCTCTTCTCTCTCTCTCTCTCTCCCCCTGGCTCCTCCCTCATAATTAAGCCGAGGCGCTCGGTTTTTGATGGCCACTAAAAATGTCGCGCTGAGGGGTCGCGCCGAGAGCTCGAGTGCTTAAAGAGGCACTGCAGCCCCCGAAGGCGGGGGCCTCGATATTAGCGATACTCCCGCTCGTAAAGAGTCGGAGAGCCTGATATAACAGCCGGCAATTCGAGTCACTTTGCGAACCCTTTATAAACTCAGCCCCTGCTGCAGCGGCTCTGTCTCTCCGAACCCGCGCGCGCGCCTTTCGTTTACCCGCGGCGTTCCTAATGTGGGCCATTCGCGAAATTAACGCCGAACCTCGAGGAGAGGAGCCGAGAGAAAAGTTCACATTTGCGCGCCCCGGAGAAAACGTCGAGTGTGACGCGGGGTCCCTGCCTGCCGCGGAATTATGAAGCTGCGAGGATTGTTGGCTGGGGAAACGGAGGAGGAGAAGTGGAGCTGGTGTCGAGAATCGTAATGGACCCGACACGAGCTGCTCCGGGAGAATTTTTAGAGTGCGCGCCTTGTCGAGTTGGGAATTGTCGAGTTTTGGATTTAAAAGTCGGGCTGCACCTCGGCGTTTTTCACTTTCGAACGTACACTCGAGTTTTTAAGAATAGTTTGAACCATTTTTCATGCCTTAATTAACCAAAACGAGGAGGAAAGAGAGAAAATCCGCTTATCCGGAAACAAATGATTAACCATTGGCAAAAAAGTAGTTCAATCATAAATCGCCTTTACTATTATAAACTCTCGCCAGTCTCCCGCGTTTTCAGGCGGAATCTCGACAGGATACGTGCAGTTGAGCCAATTTTTAAAACAACCCCCCTCCGCGACTCGCGACAAATCAATCGAATCGATCACGCAACAGCGCGCTGCAGGTTAGCATCCATTATTTACGATCACAATTAACGTTTTTCAGCGGGTTTAATTACGCGGAAAGGCAAGACGATTGCCTGCGAGATAAAGGGGGGAGGGAATCCCAATAAAAGCGGGCCAGGCGGGAGAGGAAAAAAGAGGGGGAGAAACAGGTGTTGCTAGGCGGCACTCTGATTTAATAAGTTAATTACCTAATGAACAGATGTACCAGGGCTTCCTCGCAGCTCCACCACCCCCCGCCGTCGGTTTATCCGCCGGCAATTTCGCGCCGATAATCAATACTTTTCATTACCGCATCTTTATGAATTCGGCTCACATATTAACCTTAATTAAACTTTCGGCGCCGATGCTGCTCTCGTCGCCGCTCTAATTACTCATTTGTTTTGAAACTAAATGGAAAAGTGCGCCGCCGCCCGGATATTTCGACCGCTCTCCGAAAGGTATGTTCGCCGAAGTATTTCGTGCGCCGATTTCGCGATTGCGAACGGTTTCGGTGTATTGCCAAAGAGGGGCTGTTATGGAAGTAACGCGGAATCAGGCGCGGCGATTTCATTGGGCGTTAATTTGGCGCCACGTGGCTTCTCATTTTTTAGCAATTTCTTTTCGTTCAGCGTTGGTTTTCACTGCTATAACGTTTTGAATAAGTAATCAAGTATAAATTGAGTGCTGCAACCCAGAGGAAATTGATTATTCAGTTCCTCACGAACTTAGGTATATAGCCAAGAACGAAAAAAGTTGAAGGTACTAATTTTTTTGGTAGAACTGCTTTTGTCCAAATTTATATCAGTATCATCAATAATAACAACAAGGTTTTAATCATCTAATGGTCCCCACAATAAAGACAATTGATAGGGTTTTTTGCACTTATCCTCTTTGAAACTAAATAGCAAACAAAGTAATTTCTAGCTCGAAAGCAATTGCCGATATCTTAAAGAGAAATGCAAAGAAACTCCAGGCAAAAGAGGTATACGTGACCACTTTAAGCCTTTAATCTCTTTAAACAAAGGCGACGAAAAATGCCGAGCGACCGCCGTTTGGCAATTCCTTTACCCCCACCCCCCCCCTTTCTCCTCTCATCTCGCTCGTGAATTAGCGAAAAGAGATAACAAAGAAAGAATTAAGACTCGCGCATACTCGTTACTCCGAGTCCTGTACTTTCTCGAACTAATGTATGCGTCTCGGCCGGAGGGAATGAGGGAGGTGGGCCTTTTTTTTCACCCTCGCCTCGTTTTTCCCTTGATTTTCTCGAACATCCGTTTCCCTGCCTTTTTTTGCTGTCTCCCTCCCGGTCCCTCTTAAGACGTTGACTTAAGCCGCGCCCTGCTAATGTGCGATCGGGCGATTTTAACAAATTTTTTCAGGCCGTCGTTCCTGTGTGCTTTATCTGGGATCCGGACTAATTTATACGTACTAGGTTTGAATGGCTGGAATGGGTTTTGAGAATTTTAAGGTTTTTTTGTGTTAAATAAACTCTGCAATATTTGTTTTTATTGATTTTAGAATTAATGCGATTGTTTTTCTGTGATGCATTAACATTTAGATATCATTAATTTTAATAAAGGACGAAGTTGAATTAAATGGAACGATACAGTGGAAAATTCTTTAAATTGCGTTTACAAAGTACTTACGAAAATATTTTTTAATTATTATGTTTTATATAATATAGAGGTCTCGAAGTAAGGTATGTTTGCATTAAAGTAATACAATTTATTGATAAAAAAAAAAACGATAATAAAATTTATAAAAATTAATTTTATGGTATATGATTTTATAAATATCACATTTTTATATTGCATATAGACATTCAAATCAATAAAAATTACTAATTTCTAGTTAAGTGAAAGTTTCTAATAACATATCTAGACTTTTAAGGGCCTTAAAAACAGACGTTTTTTCTACGGGGTGTTCTACATATTTATGAGTGATTATGGCACATCCAAAGAAATACTTAAGGGCAAAAAAATTAGTGAAACCAGAAACTTTAAAGCAAGAGCTACTTAAGTACAGTAATTTGAATCAAATATTATCGTGAGCTTTGCATATAGCTTTAAACTCTTTTTCTGAAGGTGTTGACGCGCATAATTTTTTAATACGCGAAATAGTAATTTCGACTCGCGACAGTTGGGCATACCGCGTTCGCACGCGGCAACAACGCACGGGCGCCCTTCCGTGCCGCCTTATCAAATAGTGGAGGGGATTGGAGAGAACGAGCGGGCGCATCGACCGTCAAAAATTAGTAGTATGGATCGGACCTTCAATC
>UCOM01001851.1:0-34112 GCA_900474385.1 Ormyrus pomaceus
GCTTATATAGGGATTTTCGGGGTCGCTGAATACGAATCTGCAATTAGAATTTTCATTTTTCAAAATCTAAAAATTTTTTGTTTCGCCATTTTGAATTCCCAATCTTCGATTTTGAAAAATGAAAATTTTAGTTGCAGATTCGTATTCAGCGATCCCAAAAACCCCCGACTAAGAAATTTCAAGCAAAAATAGTTAATAGAAAAATATTTGCCGACAAGGGTTAAAAAAACGATACGGGGAAGGGAAGCCGCTGAAAACGAGATCTGATTGGTGGCCTGTAATGGTGCAAAATTTTAAATTAGATTTTGAAAAAACAGTTTTGATGGTTATAAGTTTTGTATAAAATGTAGTAAGGATAACCTATGTATAGAAATAAGCAAGTTTATTAAATATTTATCGTGAACATTGTTTGTTTACGTAAAAATCACATATGATGAAACTGATCATGAGAACGTATTAGTTTTGCGATCGGTTCCTAACCTAACCTAAATAGAAACAAAATATAGCGTGCGCGAAGCGCGCTAAAGTGTCCTTAATGAATTAAAAATGTGATACTGATCTTACCAATAAATATATGATGATCTTGAAGTTTCGAGGGAAAATTCGCCATTCAGCAGCTCCTTCAACTTTCACCCAAGCGTCGAGCGAAAACTCCAAGCTATCCCCAACGAAAGATGCCTCGCGATATCAACGGCTACCGCTCCCGTGGCGCAGCAGCGGCCACTCGGTAAAGGGGTTAAAGCAAAGGAGTGCCTTCGAGAAATTTGAATAATTTACAACTTGCAAATACGAGAGTGGAGATTGTAATCGGCCCAGCGGAAACCAGCGGGCATTGTGCCGTACAATGCCGCATAACAGCGGTAGCGAAGACTGCGACCCTCTCTCTCTCTCTCTCTCTCTCTCTCTCTCGTGCACGATTAGACCCGGGACAGAGAAAGACGGAGAAAGGGTTGCCGGACGGTCGCAGTAGCCCCTTGCGGGCCGAGGCATTGATTTATGGCCGGCGAATCGAATTTTTTTTCATGCCCACGAACGTGTGCCAGAAAAGAGCCTCTCGACGAGGAGCGACGCCAGAGACAGAGGCAGCAGGAGGCGAAAATTCGCAAAGGGTTCTCGGATATACCTACGGGGCGCAGTATGTAGGTCAGTCAAAAGTTGACCATTCGAACTGCTTAGCTCTTGGCGTGACCTCGGGGGAGAATTTTCCCGTTCTTGGAAGAATTTGAATATCTGTTACGAGGCTGCCGTCGGATTTTATTTTTCTGTCAGTAGCGTTTCTTCTGCACTATTTAGTGCAACAAATTTTCATGTTACATAAAGCCAATAATTAGCGTACTTATTAGCTATATTACAATGAACTAATCGTAGTTGATAAATCGTCTTATAAATTGTGAGAGTTTGTAGAAAAAGAAATTGTACTTTGAAGTCAATTTTTTAAACCTCATTGCAAACTTACATTCACAATTGAATATTTTCTATAGTAATCACTACCAAGCATGTGGAAATAATGATAGATTTAAACTGCAAAGTAACGGTAAAAAGGTTAATTTTTTTGCTAATACTAGAATAAGTATGGTGCATGTCAGCATTCCGAACGATTACTCGGTGCGTTTTTACGTATTTTACTTTCGCGTCAACACTGACCTCGACACTGGTAACATTTTGAATTTGCACTGTTCCTTTCACTATCATTCCCTGTTCATTATATCTGGGTCGGAATGACAACAGCATTCACTTTCAAGTTTCACTTATAAATGTCTACGTCATGTACAGGAGATACACTTTAGCAATGTCTGATCAGTTGTATAGTTATTCAGTCGATTGAATTTAGCCTCTATGCAGGTCTAAAAGAAATCGCAATTTTAAATGGTATTTCAGAGTTTATTTTCACTCGTAAAAAATTTAGAGCTGATTCTTTATTCAATAAAAGAAATAATAACCTATTTTATGCCTGTTCTTCAAAGTAAGATACGCCAAAATGAAAAAAATATTGCATCAACCTCCTTTCTTTCTTTTTTTACTCTTTTCATTACACCTAATAAAGAGAAATTTTTATTTTTACCGATGCTAAATAATAACTTTAAAAAAAAATTTGAATCATTCCCTCATCATTTCCATCCTTTTAAACGATTTAATTGATTCACTCCGAGAAAATATGTTGAACATTTAAAAGCCACACTTGCTCCCCATCAGAAGTGCAATTTCATCTCACGGCAATCTAAAGCTTGTTAGGTCGCAATAAGGCGCCACAAAAGAAACGATGATTCCCATTCCGATGCAGAATTACGCAGACTCGCAGCGGTTCGCACCGAGATAAAAGGTCGCCTCCGCGCGAAATACCACAACCCTACCATCCAGACAAAGTGGAATGGCGTATAGCGGTACTCGTTGCGGATAGTTATTGTACGGCCATCGGTTACGGCTCATCAGATGCAACATCTCTCTCTCTCTCTCCCTCTCTGCCGTGCAGCATCCTCGTGTACCTTTCTCTTTAAATCCCAAGGCGCCAAGTTCGCGGACGCAACGCCTCCAAGGCGTGCAGCCGTAAATCTTTAAATTGACAATAATGCCGCAAATTGTCGGGCCGACCCTTCGGCGCTGCACATTGAGACGCAAATGAAAGTCGTAAGGTAAAAGCGCCGAATCAGGAGGTCCGGCCCGCCTCCGCTCTCCTAAAGGCTTCTTTGACTTTTCCGCCGCAGTCCCGGGGGACTTGTTTTCGGGGATTTTACGAGATCCAATCCTCCTAATAGCTCGGAAGGAGTAGACGCCGACAAGAAGTCAATACACAGATGCGCACGGCTGACTGGTTAAAGTCGCCGTTGGGACCGTTCTGTGTTGTTGCTGCCGAAGCAGCGGCTCGTTGTCTCGGTATATGAATATACGTGTATATTTTCAAAACTTCTCTTCTTCGGTAAAGTCGACGCCCCTTATCCCGTTAATTGTGAAATATGACGGATGACACAGAGCTTCGGAGATTCTTCAATGAGCTTGGAACCTGCTGTTTTGTTGCTTCAATGCGATTATTAGCTTATGTAGAAGTAAATTATTTGACACTTTTGACAAATAAGGTGGAAGAGCTTATAGACTAATAATGTTTAAGTATTTTTAGTATTTTAAAGTTTGCTCTACAGTAGAAAAAAAAATTAATTGACAGTTCGACTCTACTAAAAATTGTTCTAATATGCAGCTCATTAAGGACAATCTAATAATCGTGTCATGAAATAGTTTCATTACGTTCGTAAAATAAAGACTTTCCAGTAGCAAACGCGGTCAAGAGTAATTTAGAAGCCATAAATTGAGTTGCAATCTTTATGACCATCCCAAAAGGGTCAATAAATCTGCGAAACAATTCCAAAGTTTACGCTTATTATTCTCGTGTTAATTGCACAATTAAAATTATTTAATAACACGTTCCCACAGTCAACAATAATAGGAAAATATGTCTCTATGTCCGTGCATAATAGGCGTACGATCGCATAACAACGCCTATTATTATAAGGAAAACATCGGTCCCACGTTTCTCGTCCCGAAAAATTTTTGTCAAACCTCTCAAACAAATAGCTGACTAGACATTCTTATCATTCACCCGAGCAGCGGCGGTCCGGTAAAGAAAAAAGAAGAAAAAAAATTCTAACCCCTTATCAGTCCGTCCATCGACTGGCCATGATTGACACCGATCATTAACGTCAGCTTTCGTTTTATTTAATTCGTATACGCGGCCGAACTCGCACGCACCGCGGGCACATGTATTACAAGGAGCTCATCGATCGCCGCCGCGACAAAAAGCGCCGTTGTGATCCGCGCGCGCGACCTTCCAGCGCGGAGGATGAGCTTCCTCCGTCCGTATCTCGGATGAGTGTCACGGACGCAAAGCACACTTTGTGCGCCGCGCTCTCGCGACCAAAAGGACCTTGTCATTTTCTCGGCGGCGCGATTCCCCGACTAATGACAGTGCATGCAGCGCGCGCGCGGCGCATTCGCGCGCACACACCGCCGCGGCCGAATAACTCCGCGTCATGCCTCTCTCGGACGGCTTAACGGAACATCCACTTGTCGAAGCGGCTCTCGTATATATGCATCCCCGCGGCCGGCCTGGAAGAGAGAGAGGGAGCCAATTACCATCCGAACGAGGTAACGAGGTTAAGGTCGACTTCCTTCCATCCGTAACCTCGGGCAATTATGGCCGCGCGGTCGCCCCATTAGGCTCCAGCCGAGGGCGGACAGAGGGGCCCCGTTTCTGACCCAAATTCGATTTCGCGAAGCCGATTCTTCCCCTTTTTCGGGCTAAAGTCAAGGCTGCGACTCTATGGAAAAGCAGGCTGCGGGACGCGTCCGCCTGGGTAAGTGCAAAGGGATGTCCAGTGGGGAGAGAAAGGAAAGGAGTGAGAGAGAGAGAGAGAGAGAGAGAGACGAAGGGAAGACGTGGCGGCAGCGGAGGCACAAGAGGAACTAGCAAGATTAATGGATTCGCATTGTCGGTATTTTTTCAGCCGTTTTAGGAGCACTTTTCAGAAGAGGCTGGTCTCGGCTGTGCTCGCGCTCACGTTCATTTTTCAAAATGCGGGACCCGCCGCCGCCGTCGCCGCCGCCGCGCCAGAAATCGCGGCCGGGGCTCTCCTCTTTGCCTGGCTCGACCGACCGATGGCTGCGTGTGCGTCTTTGGGCCCGGGACTTTGCGCGCGCGCGCTAATGGTTTCGAATTAAAGCGAGCCCGAGCGCGTTCGATATGTGTGCCGGGAGCGCCTCTCCTTTTTTCCTCTTTCTATCGCCTCCTCTCGGCTTTTGACGAGACGGATCATGTGAAAAACTTTTCCCGACGGCTTTTCAATGCGTATATGTGCGCCTGGGCTTCGAAGCTGCGTGCATTGTGCGCCAGGAGCGTCGGCAGCGGACGTGGCTCGAGGCATGAGACAGATCTTATTAGGACACGTGGTGAAGTTGTAAGGTTACGTCAATATACGCGCGGGAAAGAAAGTTTCCCGGGGAAATATTTGTGCTGCATCGATGGATAATTCTACTTTCTTGCGGTAATGTTTCGTGCTCGATGTTTGGACAACTGTAATATATGTTTATCTTCTTTCATTGGATTTCAATTTATGAGGATGGAAACTTTTCTGGCTAAATGCAGTTTTCGAAACCTTCAATATACATTAATTAAAATTAGAGGCTGTTTGTATTTTTAAAAATAGGGTCTGAAAAATAGTATTTCTTTTTACCGCTGCCAAAATTCAAAATCCGTTTTTCAAAGCGGTTACACTCTCTTGTTAGAGTGAAAGAACTAATTGTTGCAAAAAATCTCTTAATTCCTCAACGAAAAATCAAAGAAACAAAGAGCGAAACTGAATTTAAGACAAACGACGGAGGAAAAAGTTTCGCGCGGCGCATTTCATTTCACCTGAAGCGCCTCCACCGTCCGGAACGGCGAAGACGTGCAAGAAAAGCGCATAATCCCAGGAGACCGAATCCCCGCACGGTTTTTGGCGCACGTGAACGCATGACTCAGCGAGAACTCGATCGGGACGCCCTCCGGAGACTCATCGCCTTTGCCCTTTTCGTCGTGTCGGTTTCTGCGCCTCTTCGACTCCCATATATCCCCGCCGTCCAATACGAAAATATTTTGAACGACTCGCGACTCATTATGTACTCGTGAACTTTTGGAAGCCGGAAAATATATCTCGGACGAACGACGCTGAATTAGTCCCTCCGGGGGGAAAGGATATTCGTTTTTGAATTCGAAAGTCCCGGCGGCAAAATATTTTGGCAATTGAGTGGCGCCGGGACGGAACGAGGAGAGAGATAAATTGCCGGCTGATCGATCATCCGACGGTGGACCCCGAATGATCGACGAGAACTACGAAAGTGAATCACCGATTTTGTCGGCATAATGCTGGACGATGATCGGCTTGTCATAATAAGCGATACGAGTCACTGCCGGTTTCGATCGTCGGGTTAGTCCTTTTCTGGGGCTGGTGGCATTTTTTTCGAGGCTGCTAATTATTGCGGAGTTAATTGTGCGAGTTATTGATTGATTGTTATTACTTTTGTATTATCTAATACCCCGTGTAACTGTTGTTGAAATTTATGAGAAATAATAAATCATTGAGAAATTCCATTAATTCTTTCTTGGTTTACGTTTTTTTTTTTAGTAGCGACAAGAGTTTTAACACTATTTTGTACGATTTTTACAAACGCTACGAAGAAAGCCAAACAAATATTCATTTAGTTACATTAGAAAATTATCCTTATATACGATTCTTTAATAAAAAAAAGAAGTATAATAACTCCCTTTTCCAAGTATAAGATCTGATTGCCATTAGGCGGTGCATCCAGTTTGCCTTTGCCGCGCTTAATTAAGCAAGTTTTCCTCGCCTCCTCGACAGTCGCACTTATCAGAAGTTTTTCCAGTCTATATCTCATTGGGCAAGCGGGGCAAGAAGTACGATCAACAAGTAATAATAATGACGTGGCTTAATAAACTATGAAAGAGATGATAAATCGCGAGCGCGATCCCGCCGCTCAGGCCAGGAGGCTTTTCCACCCGGGGCGCGTTATTAAAACCCCGGCCGCTGATGGACTGTTACAAGCATTACAGCTCCGATTTTGACGTTATACGCTCGAACCTGAAATTTCAAATGCCCTCGCTCCGTCTTTGTCTCTATCTTTCGAATTATCTCCTTCTCTCTCTCTCTCTCTCTCTCACTTCGAGCTCCGATCATTATTTTCGTGTCAATCATCCGACTGTCACGGTGCACCGCGCGCGCGCGCGCGCTCTGCTTCGCTCCTCTTTTTTTTGACGAAACCTCGACTGGAACTTAATTGCCATTTCTACGATTAAATATTAATAACCGCACGGCGAAAAAAGCCCAGGTATTTTTTTACTATCGGTATTGTGCATTAAGGTAACTGTAATTAACTTGGAGTTTTAGCCAAAATTATTAAATCGTGCTTTATATTGTATCAAAATACGTTGAATTTAATTACTTTTTAAGAGTTGAGGTATACGTAAAGTTGAGGTATACGATAAAGAATTCGTAGAAATTTTAGCAACGATAATAATTCAGGCTGCATATTTAAATTATCAACGTATAATAAATGTAAATATAATTAATTTTTCTATTCAGCTCATGTCTTTCTTTTGTACACAGTATTTAATATCTCAAAAGCTCTTGAAAAATTATTTTCGCTCGTTTCATTAAGCACATCAGCAACATTTCCAGTTACATGCTGCAAGTTCGAAACACAGTCATTTCCAATAGCATTTTTCCGCTTTTAATGTCGTATATACGTCGGTATACGGGAGCAATATCTCAGCTCCTCGAGCATATCTCAGCTTCTTAGAAAAGGGAGAGAAGCGGCGGGGAGAAGCGAAAAAAGCGCAGATAGTTCGCTCACGCAATAATCAGAATGCCGCATATTAGATCGCATTCCTCGGCGATATATGTAGCCGGAGGAGAGCATCCGAGGACTCCGGGAATTCTCGGACGGAGAGAGTCGGAGGTAGGTGGCGGGTGGGCGAGAGCGAGATAGAGAGAGAGAGAGACAGAACGAGGGGGTGTCACGCCGGCCAGAGAGCAGGGAGAAGTGATTGATCGTGTTTCGCCGGAAGACGCAGCGGCAGCGGCAGCAGCAGCAGCCGCGATGACGAAGGGAGCGAGAAACGCAGGCGCGATACGTACGAAAAGAAAAAAGGAGCGAAAGAGACGTAATAAGGTGAAAGGGAGCGAGATAGCCGCGCGCGAGCCTCCCGATAAGGAGAGCCAGATAGCCCGGCCGTAGAATGCGGAAAAAGAGGCTGCGACTGCACGCGCGAGGTGCGAGGCTCGTCCGGGCGAAAAAAAGGAGCGAAAAAGGGCGTTGATATAGACGACGGAGGGAGAAACAAGGAAACGGCCTGGTGCTCGAAAAGCGACGGCGCCTCGAGAGCTCCGCGTCGAGGTTGTATATCTACTCCTCCTACGTGCGTCAGCCCTCGGAGGATGGAGAGAGAGAGGAAGGGACTCTCTGGCCTGCTTCCGCGGATCGCGTGATTCGGAAGGCTGCGTTTGCGGGGGCTGATGGTTATTCCCTTTTTTTTTCACCCCGAGCTCACGCGAGCACGCACGTGCGAAAAATGGATCGGGGGGAGGATTCGCGATTTCGCACGTGCGCGAAGCAGGTAGTTTGCTTACTTGGGGTCGAATTTTTATTTTTGAAATGGAGAGCTTTTGTTAAGTCGTATAAAAACTAGTGACGAAAATAAAACGATTTCGGTTTGAATATTTGTTGCTTTTTCATTGAAAAGAATGAAAATGTTTAGTGGATTTTATTTAACTTGAATTTCATATATTTATAAGCTTTAATTTTATATCGATCAAGGAAAGGAGGTGAACAAAGAGCACCCTAAAGTTGACAAGTGCCGCCGTTGTCGTCTCTCCAGATTTGCACCCTTTGCTTGGAAAAGTTTCAAGAGTCCTTTTCTGAAGAGGGTGATATTTCAACTGTTCACTTAAAAAGGAAGAATGGACAGGAGAATTATTAGAGCTGCCTCGACTGTATTTCCTACATTTCAAATAAGTTTCTATCAAGGAAATACATTTTATAAACTTTTACATCAAGTTAAAATATAATCCTTTTAAAATTGACTATTTATATTAAGATTATAATAAATAAAATTTAAATCTAAAGAAATACAAATAAACAGGTAACAAGCAGAATAGAAATTTGAACAACGCGTTTTGCTCTTCAAAACAGACTGAAGAGTAAGAAAAATCCAAATAAATGATTAATAAAATATTTGCCCAGTAACGAATGTTTACGCATCACCCATTGAGCATCGTTCAAATTCGTATATCCTCGGCGCGTTTCCTAAACGAGAGAGATGAATTATCAATTTCACACTTTAATTTTCATTAAAAGCGTGCACCGAGCGACGCCATTATGCTTCAATTCTCGCTCCTCTTACAAGGGTGTCTTTCCTTTGCGCTTTGATAAATGAACAGCCGAGGTCTCGGAGTTCAGAAACTGAAATATAATGGCGAGACTAGCCACTCGCGCGTGTGTGGCACAAAACTCTCTCTCTCTCTCTCTCTCTCTCCTGGACCCGGTGAGTACTCGGCGAAGATTCTCTCCGCGGAAAATCGATCCTTTATAGAAGCGTTCTCGTTCGCTCGTTCGCGCGCGCGCACATGATGACTTTTCACAAGTCACCAATTTTTCCCGCTCGATGCCGAAAGCAATTTATAACTGTTATTCACGGCTGCCTCCCCGTTAGGACGAAATAACAATCGCCGCGTCCATTGTGCCAAGCGATACGACCCTACCTTGGCAGCTTTTGGCGCTGTACGCCCCGAGCCGCGAGAGCTGCGGCTGATCTCTTGATTTGCGAATTTCCCCTCTCTCCTGCAGGGCTTCGGGCTTCTGTCGGAGCGAGAGAGTGACCTTATGTCGGCTCGTGCACGCGCGCGCGTGGAACTGCCTGACAATAACAAGAGGCGAGAGAGACGAATTTAATGGCACTTTTTCTGAGGCGATGTAAGTAAATTTAATGGCGCCGAGTGTTTACAGAGGTGATCGTTAGTTTTTAGACTGGTCAATTTTTTGGTTAACAGAGGAAAATAATACTATCATTTTTCTAAAAAAAAAAATTTCAAATCGTGTCAACAGTCAAATCTACGAGTGACGCGGATAAATAAAAATGAATATATTTTTAAACTTTGTGAGCAAAATATGAGGAGAAGAAAAATATAAACTAAAAATTTAGCTGTTTCATTATTGTACGAGCGTTCCAATTTAAAAAGAAACCCCTTAAAACTAAATTTTGTTTACGTGTTCTTCATTGTGTTTTATAAATTCGCCTCCCACGAATTTGCCGCGGCAGCTTAATGCGAACAACGTAAAACATCGTGAGTGTGCTTTTCACGTAATGACTCGTCGCTTCGCATCCACCGTGTTCACCGACGCTTGCCCGTATGCATTTATTTTCTTACGTTAAAGACTTTATAGAGCTGCGTATCGTTTGCTTTCTTTTCAGTTTTCGTTGGGCAAAGCTCGAAAATTGAATATCAATTAGTGAGTATTAGAAATTATGACTTGGTTTATTTTACGCTCATTGCGGTGTAATATATACGTACTTATTCAGAATATGAAAACTGAATCCAAATATGCAAGGTATTAACTTTTATTAATATAACTTAAAAATTATAATTATAAAATTAAATTTCCGCTTATTACAAAAAGAAATTTCGAGAATTATAAAAGACGATTTTTAGCTGTGAAACGGAACCTTAATTTTTAGCGTAGATTGGTTAAAAGTACATTAAATAATGAGAAAATGATGGTCTTATAGCCGTAACACTCGGGGAACACTTCAAGACTGAATTAAAAATATGTGTTTTATCATTGCAAATCTACGCTAAAAATTAAGGTTCCGTTTCAAAACCAAAAATCATCTTTTTTAACATCCTCCTTTGTGAAATCGGTGAATTTGTTTGCTTTAAAAAATTGCACTTCACCCGAAATCTATGAAAATATTGATAAAATTAAAAAAATATCTCCTTCGTGCCTCTCGCGACCATTTCTCAAAGCCCGGTGTATCACCGCGCCAGTTATCGAGCATCAGCCGCCTGAACTCTCTCGCCTTTAATCCCTGCAGTGGCCAGCCTCAGTACATAATTCCCTCGGACGGGCGAAACTCTTCTTACTCCGAACCCGTTCCCGATTCCTCTCATCGCCGCCTGTCCCCGGTGACTTTTCCTCTGTATCTCCTCGGCAATTGCCATCCTGCGCGGCGGAGCCAGAGAGAAAGAGAGGCGGGTTAAGGAGAGAGGAGACTCCCCCGTATAGGCCTGAGAGGAGAGCGAAGGTGGCGCGCGCGCGCTCGCTCGCTCTCACTTACGCACGAGCACAGGGGTTGGCCTCGGCGATCGAAGCCGCCGCGCGGTGGGGACGTGCACGGCCCGCGCCGAGTGGTGGGGTCGGCCCGCTAGCTAGCCGCTCTCTCTCTCTCGCGCGAAAGAGAAAGATAGAGGAGAGCCGCAGCTGAGCTGGAGGGAGCACCGATCGAGCGCACTTCCAGCCAGACGAGTTCTGCTCTCCAACCAGATACGCTCGCTGCTCGTCGCTGCTGCGGATTTTAGTGATTTCGATAAATTCGAAGAGCCGAACTACCGCTGAGACATAGTCGAGTGAATCGAGTGCCGCACCGATCTTTGTGCGGTGGATAAGCAAGACTGTAAATAGTGCAAAAAATTATTTTACCAAGTGGCACCAGTACGAACTCGATAGGATAGAGGAAAAAAAGTATAAAAAGACTGTTATTTTCGAAAGAAAAGAAAAGAAAAATCGCAAAAAGTGGTGAACAGTGTAGAGAGGCCGATAGTTCAGTGCACCTGCCGCTCGAGGCTCGGCGCGGCGCCACACTCACATGTTGCATGCGAGCGAGCGATCCATCATGGTTGCGGACGGCGGTCGGCTCTGATTGGCTGCTGGCGCGGTCACGTGGTATGGTAATTGGGCACGAGTGGGCGGGCTCCCAGCTGGCGGCTCTTTCTCTCCCCGCGGCCGTGTGCGCGCACACACACGCGCAGTCGAGCGAGCGCCGCGAGCCCTGCAAAAGTGCAGCGTCTCCGCGAGGAAGCATGTGAATCGCGAGTTACATTATCTCGAGAAACATTTTACCGATAATCCCCCATTGACAGTCGCAAGAGTTTCCATCGATCGGGGAAGAGAGGAGCGCGTCGGATAAGCGCGGCAGGATGAGCTCCTTCCTCATGAATCCGTCGACGGGCGGCGGCTACCACCAGCAGCACCAGCAGCCAGTGGCGCACCACATGGTGGACCCCAAGTTCCCCCCGAGCGAGGAGTACAGCCAGAGCAACTACATTCCCTCGAACGGCGCCGACTTCTTCGGCGGCGCCCACCACCTCAGCCACCCGCAGTCCCACCAGCTCCAATACGGCTACCACCAGCACCACCACCAGGCGGCCTCGACGCCCTACGGCGCCTCCTCGGCGGTCCAGCTGAACGGCGGCTACGCCGGCTACGGGGGCTACTACGCGCCGCACCACCCGCACCACCAGGTGCACGCGGTCCACCACGCGAGCCTCCACCCGCACCACCACGCCGCCCTGGCGATGCCGCCGGAGGCGCAGCAGCCGCCGCTCACCTGCCCGCCGTCGATGCAGAGCCAGCAGCAGCAGCAGCAGCAGCCGCAGCAGCCCAGCCAGACCGTCCCCTCGTCCACGGTGCTGGGCTCCACCGCCCTCTCCCCGTCGCTCATGCAGAGCCACGTGCCCCAGGACGGGCTGCAGCCGCCCCAGGCCCCGACGCAGCCGCAGCACGACGCCGGCGTCTGCAGCCCCGCCGGCTCCGGATCGATGCACCGGGACAACTCGCCCGACCTCCAGAACCAGCAACAGCACCACAGCCTGCAGGCCGCCCAGACGCAGGGACAGTCGCAGGGACATCACCCCGAGGACGGCTCCGACCAGGAGGACCTCGAGGACGATCAGATGATGGACGGATCGCCGGGGATGGCCGAGGACGACGACGACGACGAGGAGAGCGGCGACCGCATCATCTATCCTTGGATGAAGAAGATTCACGTCGCCGGAGTTGGTAAGTCAGCGTTTTTTGCCTCGTTGTTGCGCCGCGTTTTTATGGAAATATAAACAGGAAAAATATTTTAGCGCCGATGCTGGAAGAGTTAAAAGGAAATAAAACTCATTTGGTCATGCTTAATTCTGGCATGCTTGATTAGTTATGACTTTGTGCTTCCTTGTAATCTGGTTCTAACGGAAAATGTTTAAATTTTTACTTATAATAGATCGTTGCTAAAGTTACTTTTATCGATAACTCGTTAAAACTAACAGGGCAGTGAGCAATTGAGGGTATAGATTAGTTCAAACAAGAATCAATTTGACAGCTGTTATTTCAATTTCAAGTACTCCGTGTAGAGCAAGCAGCAAACAATCTAATCGTCGCAAACTAGTTCAAAGAAATCTTGATTTAAAGTTGCAAACTGGACGAATTGAAATGTAATTAGAATTAAGAATAAAGGACGAACAACAAGTAGTCCAAGTAATTGTTCGTTTTAAAATTTATCGACACAACAACTTTACTTTCTTACTCACTGTCGTACTAAACGAGCAACCATTTTTGACATCGGGTGCCAGTATTCTTCTGCGCAGAAATTCAGTTTTACAATCCCAGCCCAGCGTCATTTAAAGAAACAAACACAAAAGAAATCATAATTGCAAGAATTTTTTATCAGATTAATTTGCAAATGAATGAAGGCTTGACTGTCTTCGCCGGCATGCAGCCATGACGCACCTCGCCGCCGAGCGCGCTACTCGTTTGCCGTCGGACAGCCGCAGCCGCCAGCCGCGTGTAGCGTCGCGTATGTTTTCTTGCGCAATTGCGCTCATTAGCATAGCGCTGCGCGGCGAATCGGAATGCATCGATCAAGCCCGATATTCCCATTGTACGGAATTACTCTAATCATCGGCATTTCTTCTCTCGTTTTTCCTCGTTCCCACGAAAAGCCCCGAAGGCCGCCTCCGCGCGCAAGGCTGTTTGTGCCGGTGATGTGCCTTTTTTGTGCGCCGCCGCTCCGCCGCGCGCGTGGAAATAAACAGAGCGCGGTGTGTGCTTAGCGGCAGGTCTTACAAAAGTGGCGTGTTGATTTAAGTGTCGCATTTATCTTGTCGGCGCGGCGCATCCCGCGGCTCACGTAATTCGAAAAGAATTATGGCGGAGAATCAAGGGAGAAGCACCTTGTTGTCACCTGCTCAAGCACCGAGCGCGCCTCTTCCTCCTCAGAAAAACCGACTGGGATTAATGTCCCGCCATTTTTCAATCCTCTATTCGAACAGAAACCGTCGCACCAAAGCCAGGCTATACTCTCTGTGGAGGAGAGGCGCGCGAGCGGATTCGTGAGCGCGTCGCGATTTTTGTCCATCGCGCTTTAATAGAAACGCCGAAACGAAAATAGGCGAAGCCTTTCGAGGAGTCTGCGGGCGACAGTCTCGCGGCGGAATTAGTCACGCCCACGAGTTATTTATTGCTCACTTCGTCGGAGCCGGCCCCGGACAAAGTATTTCGCCTTTTTTCTGGCTGGGCTGCGGGAAGAAAGAGAAATATTTGATGTATCGCGATACGGCTGCTACGATATATTTTTGTATTAGCGCTGTTTCGCCGTCGATGATATTCATTAATCACTCATTTTTATCGCGGAACTTCGAAACTGCATATTAAATGCATACTTTTCTCGTGTTATTCGAGTTAAAAGGTAGTTATTAGCCTATTTTATCAAAGTAATAATGGAAATGCTGATCTAATCTTTTTAATAGATTATTAAATAATAACAGGGAAGCGACTAATTGCATTTTCTTCGCTAGGAAATTTTTAGCTTTTTGCGCTTGAAATTAAATTATAATTGGAAATATTAAGTCACGATTCAGCCGCTTGAAAAACAACGGTCCTTTCATCGAAACTACCTTGCGATAATTTATTAGTTTTGACTTTGACGTGCTCACAATATTCAATTAATAGCCAAATTCTGCAACGCCCCAACATTAACTGATTAAAACATTCTTAAATTTAAAACTATAAAATAATAATTACAATTGAAAATTAATGTTCACAAAACACATTATACAGGGTAAATGAATCAACTTTTTCAGAAAATTTTGACTTTTAATATGAAGCTTTAATACTTTAATATTTTTTACTTAAAGTTTTCATTAAATATTTTGTCTTACTTAAATACATAAAAAGAGCAATTTAAAAAATAATAGTAAATTTATTATTAGTTTATTTGAAGAATAAAAACTTAGCGTTGATAAAATTTTTATCTGCTAGAGAGACCGTCGCTTATTTTAAATATCATTATTCTGAATTAAAATTTGTATAAATTATGTATAATTAAATAATTAAAGTAATTTTATGTATCTCCAATTTAACTGTTTAAATTTATTTTCTCAAATTTCATGTAACTTTTCTAGCTAATTTTATAATAATACTAATGTCCGTGTGATACAAATGCATTGTACTTTGTTAATAAATCTGAAATAAAACTAATAAAAAGAAGACTAGCAGTAAACTCACAACTTTAAGAACATTGTTACAGAACAATTAGAAAAGGAAAATTATCTGTGCGCGTCAGTGAAAAGTCTAAAAATGTTTAACCGTGCAACTAAAACGAAATTCCCCAAGGACTCCAGCACCGGGAAGTTAGTCAGAAAATTTTGCAATCCACGCAACAGGGGATCCCGGGACGTGACTTCCTCCGAAATTGTTCGAAAATCAAGTTTCGCCGCGTGTAACAATGGCCAGAATACCGGTCATGAACAGCCGCCACAAAATCAGCTCTGTGAGCCTAGTCCGCAGGACCTATTTCGAAAAATGTTTTCTGCATCGTAACACTCCTCGGAATTGGCCGGTTGGCTTTGTAATTCCGAGGCCCCCCCTTCTCCATTGACCGCGAAAACTGCAGCTCATTCCAACTTGCAACTATTCCCTACGAAACGGTCCGAGACGAGACCTAGATAGGATGTTTGTCCTTAGCCGCTTTGCTATTTCTTGTTTTTCAGGTATACATCCGATACGTATAGAAAGTTATCGAGATACCCCATCGATTCTACGTGGAAAACAACCGGCGTTCGATTTCGATCTTTCAAGATGCCAATATTAAATAATATTTTGTATATCGATTATAATTAGGGGCTTGAATAACTTTGTTTTGACACCCATTGAAAATGTATAGGCAATATAACATCGACTTGAATTTTGAACATTAAAAAACAGCGAGTTTCAATATTAAATTACATATTGTAATAAAATATTGAAAATAGTTTTTTTTAATTATAGGGGAGTGTGTAAGTTATTATGAAGAGTTTAAGATTTATAAAATACAATTTGAAAGTAAAAAAATCTAGAAATATTTTATTTCTGTTAAGAATTAAAAGTTTGTACTTTTTGAATTTCCAATATAAAATTTCTTTTACATGCTTCTAGGAAAATTTAGTATTTTCTTCACTATTAAAAGATATATTTATTTTAAAACTTTTAATACTTCTTGTTTATAGAAAAGTTCAAATCAAATTTTCTTAATATAACGTACTTTTACTTAATGCAAGACATTCGAACGAAAATATTCTCAAAATATTATAATCAACTTATTTGTGTAATTATTATTAAAAACAATATAAAAGTGTCGTTTCAAGTAACCGGTTAAAGCAACTAAAAACTACTAGCTGTTATTGAGTTATTGCCTTGATATCCTGTATAAAAATTGCATGTAACCTTGTAACTAGAACGGTTTTAATTGAATAATTAATCTACTTATCTTGTAAGTTGATATTTACAGCAATGTAGCGTTATATTTCAATAAGATAGCAAGAAATTTTTTTTTTAAATGTTTCCTTATATACTCCTTAATCATCTTAAACCCGCCTTTAAGGCCAAAATTGTACAATTTTTATTGCAAACTTTGGCTAACATAGAATTAATACAATACGCTCGAATTTTTCATCCTAAAATACCTGTGTTATTATTTCAAGATCGTTCTTTTGAAAATATAAAAAATTGTATAATGAATTCTGTATCATGAATTTGAAAACTATTATATCATGAATTTTGAGGCGCAAATTTATTTAAATGTAAGTTTTCTACATTAAAACGAAATCTAGTCGAGCTTTAAAATGCAAAAATCGTGCAGTTTTTAATTGTTCTTGAAGTGAGTGAAGCGCAACAATTTTTTTTCTTACAAATATCGGATCTAAAATGGCGGCCGAGAACCAAAAGCTTCTAAACTATCAATTTTTGTCATTTTATTCTATTCAGTCCAGATTGATACAACTATTTGACAATAATTAATCAATTTTTGTCCTTAAGAAGTTTTTCTTAACTATTATATTCCAAGATCTATGTAAAATACAAGATGGCAACGAAAGGACCTCAAAATTGTTATAAACTGATACATTTTTAGCTTTTTCTTCTTTTTGCCACAAAATATTCACTAATATATTTTGTGAAAATAAAAATTTCGAGATTTATCAGACGTTTCAGAGCTAGACTAGGTCCTGTTTTAATGTATAGAAAATTTACTTTTAAAAAATGTACACCTTAAAATTCATCACATTTTTTAAATAAACCTAAAATATTTAACGTTTATAATAATTTTTTGACTACGGTATTGGAAAGAGCGACCTTGAAAATAGTAGAATAGGTAATTTATGATAAAAAATTTGAACGTATTGTATATTAATTCTATACAGACAACGTTTGCGCTCAAAATTGTGCAATTCAGGCGTTAAAAGATCAGTATTATATTTATAAAAATCGACTGTAATTGCAAGCAACGTAGAGAACCTCAACGAAGCATCAATTCCCGTTCTAAAAACGAACGAGGCCGTAGAGAATTCCAACAGCAATGAACGAGCAATGACATCCAGCGCTATTTATAAAGTAAAAACCATCAGTACGGCTTTGGATAGTAACTAGGCTCATGATCGCTCGACGGTCATCCATCCGAGCATCGAGTAAAGCCAGAGGCCGAACGGCAGCGAGCTCGAGCTTTGATTACGGGATGCGGTTGCTCTCCGCGGTTCTTTGCGCGTGTGTGCGCGCTTGCATCTGTACACGTCGAAGAGATATGGTAGTCGGCGCAATCTCTCCCCTCGTGACGGTCCGTCCGATGGCCGGAGAGAGAGCCGGAGGAAGGGTCAGCCAGCTCTGGAATGGAATGTACCCGCAGTGATTCGAATCCTACGCGTACGTTTTACTCTCCTCGACTCTGCTGGCTTGTCGGGACCACCGGGCCTCGCTATTCCTCCTCTTTCTTTTTTTCACTGCCTTCCTTTTTCTCGAGCCTCGATTTCTGGTGGCACGGAAAACATGACTGGATGCGAGAGATAGGCGAAGGAATATCGCTCCGAGTATATCGATGCGGACGCCATATACGGGTCCGTTTTCGGGGCTCGTTGTCTTTTTCATTGTTACACAATGAAAGCTTTCATGTCTGCTCGTTGGCGGCGGCGACGTCAGTCTGCTTGATTAACAGATTGATTACCACTATGGAAATGTAGCATTTCGCTTTCACTGCTTGTGAATGGAGAATTTAGGAATTTTTAACATGAATAATCGAGTTGCTGGCTTAATTAACGGAAAAGAGAGAAATTTTAAAAATGAGCCCTTCATTGCGTGCCATCTACGGTCGAACCTCTGTTAAGAAGCAAGAATGGAATTCTTTATAATAATTACAAGATTTATTACTAAAATAAATTACGAGTTTCTTAAAACCTATTTCACGATTGTTAGACACAATCTCCGTATATGGTCATTTTTTAAATTTAATTAACTCGTAAGCTAAAAAAATGATTGATTTACTTTCTAATGCGTTTAGTGTTTCTCACTACTAAAAAGAGAGAAAAACATCGTTTGTAGAATATTTTTCAAGGCCATATTGCACGTCACATGAATTTTAGCAAAACACATTTGAATTCGCGTGACACAATTCTTATTCAACGGGTGATAATATCGGTCAATTTTCTAGCGTCAATTTAATACTGGACCAATCTAAATCAGCTCGCCTGGAGCAGTCTTTAGTAACGCCACCGAGAAATATTCTTATTTTTAACATTCTATTTATAAGAAATAAATGGATACTAATTTTATGCATGAAACTAATTCCAGGAATGCAATTTAATATTAATTTACTAGCAAATAATGGAATGAGAATTCAGCTCTTATTTCAAAACACCTATCAATTCTTTACATGTATAAAAGTCTCTCTACCCAAAGTTTGCAAATGAAAAATTCAATCGAAAGTAATTTTCTTGGTACATTGAGGCAGCAAAAAATGTGTCAATAATCCTCACTCGAAGAAATTTCTTGGTCCAAGTCCCGGGAATTCCCGACAATGCGATCGTCGCGGGCCAATGATAATTGGCTCGTAATCTGTGTCGCATAGGTAGCTCGAGACGAGCTAATTGAATTTCCGAATTCCCATAAATCATATTTGACACCTGACGAAGAAACGGGAATGGAAGTAGTAGCCGCTAATAAGGACGGATTTGTGGCTGATATGTTTGTCCGTAGCTTGTGCGCGTATCGCGCATAATGTATTCGTCCCCGACGCGTAACTGATCACCCCGACTTCGGCGCGGCCAGTTGTCGTCGACGCGCACATACGCGACGTTGACCGATCCGGACCACCGGGTTTCTCTTTTTAGGAAGCCAGCAAAACGACCACGACACCCGGCCGGTAGCTCGACGCGTGAAGATAGAACGATCCCGATATCAGAGCCACTTCGGAAGCTTGTTTTCACGATATATACCGGCCGTCTTGTTCATTCTTTTGCCCGTGTCGCCCGGCGCGATGATGACCCTTTCAGTAGCTCCTCCGAGATATCGCGAGTTAAAAAGTAGCCATTAACAGAAACTTGAAATGCATCTTCCTGCGTGGACATTCCTCTGCGCTTGAAATGTAGATCATGCTCGCCGCGGAGAGAAGTGGTCCCGGCGAATGTTTCTAGCATGACGCATTTCTCGGGTGTCCCTGGAACTAAGTTGAAGAATCATATCCGCCTTGCCTCCTTTAGATAACAAATACAAATATCATTTTATAGTGGTATAAAAGGGTCGCACGATAGATCCTTTCTTAATAAAACAAAATAAAATTGAATTGATTACACGAAAAATGAAATTTCTCCAGTAAAATATATTATTATTTAATTAAAGACTAATGTCGTTTAATTAATGATGTAAAAATTAATTATTTTTTGCATTAGTTTTTGATTCGACAGTACATTTTATTGTCAAAGTTTCATTTTTCGTACCACTAATGTAATTTTATTTTTTTCCGAGTGTAAGCAAAAGGTTTACTTTCTCATTCACAATATTTCTATATTTTTGTATACTGTAATTATCTACTTACTAATTTTAAGTCTTAAAAAATATGACTATAGCGAACGTGAAAATATAATAAACGCTATTTTTTTGTTTGTTTCAGCCAACGGTTCTTACCAGCCGGGCATGGAACCCAAACGACAGCGCACAGCTTACACGAGGCACCAAATTCTCGAGCTCGAAAAGGAGTTCCACTACAACCGCTACCTCTCCCGCCGACGGCGCATCGAGATCGCTCACACGCTCGTCCTCACCGAGCGGCAAATAAAGATCTGGTTCCAAAATCGGCGAATGAAGTGGAAGAAGGACAACAAGTTACCGAACACAAAGAACGTAAGGCGGAAAAACGCGAACGGCCAGCCGCAGGCCTCCAAGTCCAAGTCCTCGGCGAGGTCGTCGGCGAAGAACGCGAACAACAACAGCAACCAGCGCAAGAACAACAACTCGCCGCAGAGCTGCATGGAGAGCAGCCTGGACGGGAGCGTGACGGGCGGCATGCCGGGCCTCGGCGACGTCCACGACGTCAAGCCGCCGTCGAGCGACGGCTTCGGCGGCCTGGGCGGCCACGTCCCGCCCAGCTTCCAGAGTCACGTGGGCGCGGGCCAGCACCCCCTCGCCCACCTCCAAGCGCAGCTGAGCCACTGCAGCATGATGGACCCCGGGCCGGGCGGGCCCGCGGGCATCGTCCACATGGGCTCGGGCAGCATCAGTCCCCTCGCGCCGGCCAGCACCAGTCCGCCCGGGGTATCCGCCGGCATCCCCTCCACGGCCATAAAGTCCGACTACGGACTCATGGCGCTGTAACACTCGCAGCTGCTGCAGCCCGCTTTGCACGACAGACAATACAGTGAGGTCGGCTTCGACAGTGAGGAGGACGTCGTCGGGAGAATCCTCCGGGGCACCGTCAGCGCCGAGATTGGGGGATGATGAGGCGAACGGTTCGGTTCCGCGTCTTTTGCGCGCACGTTTTGTTGCTTCTCGACGAGGACTGGCTCATGTCGGAGATGGACAGTTCTAATTATTGCTAGTAGCGAATTTTTTTTTCGCGGAAACATTATGTGTGTGGAATACGTATATTAATAACGCTGGAATGGCTTATCTGTAAAATGTTTTTTCGAAAGTGACAGCTCTTACATTAAACATCACCTGCGTTGACACGATTAATCAAAAAATATCTTGCAACTTGGTCTGAATTCATTATGAATCTTTTTTAATAGTGACCGATAAGTTATTAACCAAGTTTTTAGCCAGTTTCATTCTTGCGACGGTAAAAAAAAAAGATCGGTTTGTCGCAATTTTAATCAAATGCTCTCGAATCGATTGAAATTATTGCTAAATTATTAAGGAAAGTGATAATGTTAATTTTAGAAGATTCGGTGTTAAGTCTTTCCATTCTTTGTACTCTTAACTATTACAAATTCTAAATTCTAAACAATTTTCTAAATTTCATTTTAAAAGGGATGTTAAAAAGCGTTCAATAAAAAGAATTTTTTTTATTGAGATAAGAAGCACGAAGTAAAGTGACAGAAAATCAAAAAAATAAGAAAAATATTTCATTTTCAGGATATAAAATATTAGATGCGTTTTAACATCCCTCTTTGCCAAAATTTCCATCATCCAAAACTAAATTTTAGATTCTTCTTTTTAAAAATAAGTTATTATATTAAGTATTAAAAAAAAAATTAATTAGTGCAAACTGTCCATGGCTGACTTTTGTGGCTGATTTAATCGTCTCGTTTTTCAAAAATGGCAGAATAACCCAGTATTGCAACTGGAGGGAAGTCTGCCAGTCAATAATTGTTAATACGTGCCATTTGCCTCTTAACGAAAAAGAAAGTGTGCAGTTTGCCTTGCATTTCATTTCCAGATGAGGCGACGGAAGAAAGGTATATACGTAATATTTTCTTTGTAGATTTTTTATTTGAGAAAATTCTCTTTAAAGACTCAATTTTTTCCGAAACCTTATTTTAAGTGCTGTACATAATAATTATGTGAAATCGTGTGTGTATATATTTGTAAAGAGATCGTTATCGCGGTTGATTAAAAATGATCATTCACTACGTCTAGCCTAAGTGTCTGAAATATTATTAATCTCTTTTCTATTTACGTACGAAAAGTTCTAGGTGAAATTATTAACTCGAAAAAGTGTTGTGAGAAGTTGTAAAAAATATTCATATGGCGCTCTTGGCTTATGAATCTTACTGAAATAGCAATAAGTGTAAATCACGTATTAAATGGGATATTCTACTATTGAAAATCGACATGAGCTCTGTTACGTTATTGTGTTCAAAAATGTATCTTAATTAGCATAGAAAAATGAATAACATACGTTTGAATTTGTCATTCGAGGTGAAGTTCTTATTACCTTTTTCTACCAGTACTTTCTGTTTCTCTCGTATTTATTGAAAGTACGTCTATTCTCAACTTTTTCACAATTATGCTACTAAATAGACTTTAGTAAGTAGAAGGTTTTAGAATACTTACCACGTGGTAATTGTTACTTTTCAATGTTATAGCCATTCTTGAATAATTCATTGATTGTGATCTCATCACCTCGAAATTTTCTTCAGCAATCAAAATTGAAACATCGCATGAAAAACCCCGTGTATATACTTTGCGAAATGTAGTTGTATCTATATTTTTAAAGCAAGTGAAGTAAAAACGAAAGACCAATACCCCGATTAGCACTAAAACGCGCGAGAAGATCCGATGACAAAAACTAAGCTACTATTTGTATAAGCGAGTAGAAATCAAACGATTTACGCACAGGTCGCTGTGACGATATACCAAAACAATATTAATTTTACTGTACGAAAGTAGCATTTAAGCGAACAAAAATATTCAATAATAAAGGCACTTAATTCTAAAGTTCTCGTGAAGCAGTCGAGCACTGAGACGAAAATTGGGTTAGCAAAGGCGGAAATTTCAAACTTTAATCGATCCGAGTATTGCAAACGGTATTTTCGTTTCACTGTTTGAAGATTCTTTTAGGTGATAAAAAAAAGTGTACGAGTAAACAAGTCGTCTTGTAAGTGTGACACTGTGTACTCTTTTCTGTGTATATAATACCCTGTATAGTACGGACGATGATCTATCATTACACCAACGCGATAATGCTTATGTTTATATATCGATGAAAACGATAACTACATTATGAATTAAATAAAGAGAAAAAAAAAAGATGAACAATTTGTTGTCTGAGTTATTTGCAAAACAGCCAAAAACTGCAAGTGAATCCTTTTATTTAAAATAATGAATTTTTCACGTTTACTTTGCGACAAGGCTAAATGCGATTTGCTTCCTCACTGCATCGTGAGTCTCGACTCGAGATCAATATTCTTGCGTACAATGGGGGATCGCTTATCGAGGTTCGCATAGAAAAAAAGCCAACGAGAACATAAAGGGAAAAGGGGATGACGGGGCAACAAAAAAGACGGTTCTGTAGTACTTTTAGTTCCTTTTTTATTTTTTTTTATTTTTTTTTATTATTCCAGCAAAAATTTCTATAATTAAGATCTTTTTCTTTTTAACAAACAAATTTTATATTTTAATAGAAAAAAAAGTTATTAGTATTAAACATATTTTCAAGCTCATTTCCTTTAACAAGTACATATGATTATTATGTTTTCAAACGCTTCTCTTCACGGCCTTCGCAATCATTGAGATGATAAAGTAATCATATAATCTTTGTATTTATGATCATGCGACAAAACTTTGTTCACTTCCCTATCTTCCGTACTCGAAAATAACAGCAGGAAATATTCCTCAAAAATGATATTAATCAGTTAAAAAAATGTCATTAAACATAACCACCAGTCTCCTGCTACTTTACGCATATAATTTATTTTAATTACATCAATTCAATTTAAATCCAACCATCCAAATCAATCATCCGAGTAAGCAACGCAGCCTCAAACCGCAATTCCAAGTACCACCTTCCTCGTTATTTCAGCAAAAATCTAAAAAAAAAAAGCCAACCCACCCCTCGAAACCTGTACCCTTTTAAAAAAAAAAAAGTCTCCTCGCCGATCCCGTTATCGCGAGCAGTGCCGAGCCTCGACGCACACGCAGAAGCCAGCAGCAGGCCCTCGCAGCTGCGGCCGCGATAGCGGCGACTATCATCTGCCCGGCGCGGTGGTTCGCCGATCATCCGCGCGGTAACGTCTCGCACAGGCGCGCGCGCACACACGCGGCTCGGCGTCCCGAGCGGCGCTGAGGTGTGTGCTCGATATCCCCCCTCGGCGGTGCATGCGCGTATGCGCCGAGAGCTTTCTCCCGCCGAGAGGGGTGGCTCCCGAGAGGCGAATGGGAGCCGCCCGCGGAGCTGCCTTGCCACCGCCCATGGAACTAGAAAACGAGAGAGAGAGAGAGAGAGTGAGAGACGAGTGCGGATCGGCGAAATCCCCGGCCGAAAATGGAGAATCGAGCCCAATCCAAGGGCTCTCTCAATTTTTCAGGATCTTAAACCGACTGCACTCCGATGATCCAGCCTCTGGAAGACCAATTCCGCGATGAGAGGAGTTATTGCTGGTGATTGAGATTGATATTGGAGTCGGAGTATCGCTTGTAATTTAGGATTTGGGAATTGGGAGCAGCACGCATTTTTTTATTATTTTCGGGCTACTATATATATACTTTGACGGTTTTTATTTTTGAGAATACACATTCAACGCAAAGATTAATTCTCGACGGAAACTTTATCACTCTTCGGCCGAAGATCACCTTTCCTGCCCCCCGCCTGCTGCCATTTTGCAGCGATACCGGGTAAGATATACCTCCCCGCTTACGTAACGTTGATTTTCAGCATTTCTTTTCTGCGAACAGAGAGCAGCAGGCAGCTCTCGTGCTTTCTGCGCAAGAGCCTTGTTCCGTCGAGACGAGCGCGTTCGTTATAACCCGACAACTTCCTTCAAGACAAATGACGCCGGTCGCCGCGCGCAGCGATAAATCCGCCTGGGCCGGCAATCGCGACGATCTACATAAGCCGGGGCCCCGCGGTAGCCAGGAGCCGGGAATCCGAATGGGTGGTCGTCCACCGGCGTCTCGCCCTCGTTACGATATTTTAAAGGAAAAAGTGCGCGCGCGCGCACTTCGAGCGAGATATCATCGCCGATCGGCCTGTCCGGGAGAGCCGGCGAAATTTATATTTGCCACTGCGTTTCCTCGGAGACCCAAATCGTCCGGCAATATGCCCGATTATTATTGCGAAAGCAAAATTAATTACCGACCGCGTCGGGAGTACATGTGTAGCGCCGGCTGAAAATGCTGATTCAAGCCTCAAGATCTGCCTGCGTTGCGGCTACTGTTTAATTGAATTCCTTTTTGCTGGGACGCTTCGCGAAAAAGTTTCTAGTGTAGCTATTCGACTTTTGATGGCTTTTCAATTTTATTATCTTACGGCTTGGGAAGAATTTAGATTTTCATATTTTTTTGCAAATTCATGGTTAGCTCTCAAATATTCTTAATTCGTATAAAATTGTTTACTAATTTTTAAATTCTTATTACTTATGTACGAAAATCGACTAGGAAAAAATCTCGATAATCAAACAAGTAAACAAGTATAACACCTCTTTATTAACTTGCACATGTAATATCTTGCAAAAAAATGCAATATACATATATACTCATCTTAATAGAAATTACTCGCATAGTTCCTAACAACCTTCTTTAAAGAAAGCTACAGATCAATCTCGAATCATTTCTCACCGTTCTCGCAAACGTCTTCATCTAGAAAAAGCGAATAATTTATTTTCCATCCCCCGGCTTGATCAAATTTTTAGACTGCACCACGATAAACGTACATCAGAGAGAGAAAAAAAGAAGCATCACCTCACCAAACCAACACAATCCAAGGGCAATAATCGGTCAGCAGGCGCCATTCTCAAAAAGTCATTCGTCGACAAAACGATGAGCTGCTAGTCGACATTCATGCAGCCTCACTCGTCGGGGCGACGATCGAATCAAAAATTGAAATCCCTCGCTTTCGCTAACTTGAGTTCCGGCCTTGCCCATTAGATGTAATTGGGTGGGGGATTAACGAGTCACGAATCCATTTATCAGGCACCGTAATTACGAAGCATCCCCCATCGTTCGTTCGCGAAAGCACTCTCCCTCTCTCTCTCTCCCTTTCACCTCTGGCGCTTCGCACGACGCCGCGACGCTGACTGACTGAGTGACGTCCCCCAGGGGACAAGTTTCGCGCGAAGCTTCGACTCTCGTGACTAAAGATAACGGGATGTTTCCTGTCGTCGGCCGGGAGGAAATTGGAGCCTCCTCCTCGCGCCGTAAGCCGAGATAGCGGTCGAACCCGCGCACACGCTCCCCGCGTATATACAAATGGATAATTCATACGTTTTCGTTACCCGGCCGAAAATAGTGCCGCGAGCGAGAAATCATTAAAATTTCTGGCGACGCCGCTGCCGGCGCTACTAATGATACGCGACGCGAGAGTATATGACGTGGGCGGTCCCGAAGAAGTCGCACACATCATTAAGTGAGCTTAACTTGCATTATGCTTGTTAAGGCCGAGGCCTCGCTGGTCTGTGTGTATTTTCGGCCGCGGCTTTTTCGGGAGGAATGATCTCGCGAGTTGCTGTGTATTTGTTTTCTTTCTCTCTCTCTCTCTCTCTCTCTCTCTCTTCGGCTCTTTGCGCTCAGTCACGCGGCTATTGTAACGTTTTCAGCCGCTAATTGGGGAGGCTGTTGAAAATCCGGTTAATCACGCTGCAGCTTTTACCGACGCGCAACGATTTCGAGCCGATTTTTGCTGGCGCGCCTGGAAATCTGGCCTACTGAAGGAGTAAACGCCGAGCGTATCTGGATTGAAAGGGGGAATGACTGGGCAGTATGACTGAAGACCTTGATCAAAACAAAAAACAGGCTGTGCGAGAGAACTGAAGAGTTTGATCTTGAAACGGACGTTCTTTGATCGTACGTACGAATTGTCGACTTCTGTTGTGTAATTCGATTTAGAAGATTCAATTAGAAGAAGCCAATTCAAGTAGTTGATGAAGTAACAATAGCTGATCCAACAAGAAGCTATTTTTATCGCACGTACAACTACTTTAATTACTAAACAATTACGCGCTTGCCTCCCACGTTTAATAAAGAAAAACTTGATAACGTATACATTTCCACTGCACAATTAAATTTCTCCGGCTTATAATAATCGCGCAGTGATGCCAAATTTCCTCCCAGTCACTGTTTCCACGCAGGAAGCTATTCCCGAAGTTTTCTCAGGAAGTATACGGCAAAGCGTGATCGAAATTCAATGTAGTGCGACCAACATAGATCCGTCGGCGGAATCTCATCGCTTTAATTCCGTTGGGATTGCCTGCCAATCTTGCCTTCTTATAATTCATTAAAATTCTTTTTTGCCCCCTGGAAACGTGATGGATTCTACTTTCAATTTGGACGAAACCCTGCTGCGACCGTCTCGACATTATACCGTCTCGTTCTCCCCCTTGAATAACAATGAGTCTCAATTGCCGATGCGCAATTTCTATTGCGATCGATTATACGCTTATTCCATTTTTCAATTGATTTTTCGGAGTATTTTCAAGGTCCCCGGCACTTATCCACTACCCAGAACGTACAAAGCATCACTTGCATTTCCCCATCTCCGTAATCTCCGATTGAACAGTATTTCAAGTCCACGTTAATTTATCTTGATAATTCTCAATATTTATAAGAATCCCTCATCTGGCCTCTGACACACTATTACTAAACATTCAAAGCGCGACTACAAGCCTCAACAATTTCCTCTCCTATCAATTCCAATCTGTTATAAATCACTCGCGGCGTATTCAGGGCCTCCTCTCAAAAAATCATAACAACTCGGCTCCGAATTTTTTACCGCGTTATGTTATAAGCCGGCCTCACAAACCGTTCTCCAGTCTGAAGAGAGAAAAAAAACGAGAGCCCGTCGACAAAGAGAGCCTGCGGAGTCCAGCTGCCGCGCGCGGGCGGGAGTTTCAAAAACCACATCCACATCAGTCGCTCCGCCTGATATATACTGGAAAAAAGGGCAACAGTCTAACGTTAGTCCTCCGCGAGACTCTTGCGGACAGCCGGGCAGCGCACGCGGGAAAAGAAGCGAGACGGGGGAAGAGAGAGGAGCGAGAGAAAAAGAGAGAAGAAGCAGCACACAGCGGTAGAGTTGATGAGAAGAGGGGCAGGAGCGCGCGGGAGGAGGGTTTCCGAAACAGCTCGCCGCTATCTGGACTGATCCGATCAAGATTAATGAACGCGCGAGCAAGCGGTACGCCGGGCAAACCTTCGCGCCGCCCAGCCGTCCTCTCTCTCTCTCCCTCTCTCTCTCTCTCTCTCTCTCTCTCTCCATCTCGCTCCTTCGCGTATATACCGCGCACATCGAGGGCAGCGGCTGCAGGTACTGTCGCTCCGCTTAGCCTAATAATGCACTTCTGAGCCGAGCTTATGAGCGCATGTGCCGCGCGCATCACTCGGGCAGTCGACTTATCGGTCGAAGCGCATCGCCCCGTGAAATGACCATGGATTTATACGCGCGCGCGCGCGGGATTTCTTTTAATCTCTCACGTGGAGGTGGCAGCTCTTAATTTCCACGTTTTAACGAGGAGTGCAGTGCTCGAGGTGGGTGAAGGCTACCGCTTTCATTACGGCCTGTTACTGCATCGCGGATAAACATTTTCGTATATCGAGGAACGGAGCGTAACGCTTTTTGATTTATTGACGCTTGAATTATTTACGTTTTTTTAGAAAGGTTTATTTTGAAAAACTGCAATATCTCTGATGACTGTTTATGCAATCGTTACGTTCAGCATTCTAAAAAGCATCCATATAGTTGTCGATGATCAATTTACGTATTAATCTAGAAGTTTTACTGTACAGCTACAACGTAACGAAACTTTCAAAAATTAAATCAAAATAATTCGCGACTACTTTCTATAACAATGAATTTAATAAAAGAAACTGATGAAGGTTGATGAAATAAGCCGACTCGTGTCCAGAGTTCTGTACGAGCAAAAGATCCCTCTCGACCCTGTCGGAATTGGGCATCAACACCCTTCTCGTGATTAATCCCATAATCCGGCGTTGACCACTCTAGTTGTGCTAGTACGTGAGAACCTCACTTATGAGCTTCTTCAGCCTCCGTAATTCAAGGCCCTTAGATGAAGTAGTTTCATCCTGCACGCCCCTCATTTTCTCATAATAGAAACTCGAATAAACGCCATTATTTTCATTATGATACTAAATTAAATTAATGGTTTATGTACGAAATAAAAGCGAGGTGTAAATAGTAACATAAATAAAAGGTAATAATAGGTAATGCTTCTTACAAGAATGGGTTTAAGTAAAATAATGAAAGCTCAATGAAGATAAGTTTTTCCTAATATCAATTACAGTTCGAGTAAAAAGTGATGCTTCTGTAACTATCGCGGGGCATCCAGGCGAACTGACGCGACGACAGCTTGAAGTGCAAGGAATTGCCATTTCAAGGTCTTTCTTTTTCTTCGCCAACTCCATAGCTTTTTCATCATCTTTTTTGCCCGGCTATTTGTTCAATGGCTGCAAAGATTCTGCAGGCACGAGCCAAAATTATTCACGGTTACTGCGACTTTACAAAGACCTTTGTATCATCTCTAAACTCTTTCTCGAAACTTTGCTTAATGACTTAACACAACAATATTAAATCATTCCACCTGCCTTTACGTAAAATGAAAGTACGATACTTTCTTACAAATTTTTTTTTGTCTTAATTTGCTAAAAATTCGAATACTTCTACATCCACACTGGATGATAAATCACGATTCTGCATAGGACGAAATAAAAAGTTCCCATCAAACAACACTATACGATCATAATACAATATTTTTGTCTGTATAAAGGAACAAAGGGCAAAAAATGATGGAACATTCTCGAGCAGCTCGGCAGCTCACGTGGGTTACCCTATTGGAGCAGAAGACCCCTCTCTTCCATTCCTTTAACATTAGACGAGGAGGCAGAGCCGAATTCGTTCCAAGAGCTCAGCCTTTCTATTCCCGACCGAACCTTCATGGCCGCCGCCTCCAATAAGCGGGAGCCATTTCTACCTCGGCCAGATATTCGCCCGAAGAATTTCGGGAAAAGCTATCATTTTTTTCCCACCCGCGGCACTCATCGACTACAGTCGAAGACGCCGTTTTTCTCCTATTTAGTACATCGAAACGAGGCTCGATGGATGCTCAAAGCGAAGTCTTTAATTGAATTCACACTCAGTCACTCTTCGCACCGTTTACAAAGCGCCAAGTCATCGGGCGCTGATTTTCTCCAAGTTCCCGCATCCGATGGTAATGAGAGCTCGCTATCCTCTAAATAGTACCTAATTAATATATTCAAGAGAAGAAGCTCGTTGACGGATTAGGACGGAAAGTATCGACCTGCTTAATTATACTCTGCCGAACAACACCAGACGTCGTTAATACATTGGTAATGAAAATGCCGAGTTAATTATATGAGTGAATACGCTTATTTTCAGGCGAATAAAACAGTGGTGCACGCTTTAATTAGATAAATAATAAGGATCATCTTGACCGTTAAATGCAATAAAAAGTAAAATAAGATTATATTACCATCATAGTATATTTCTGTATTAAAAATAGAAAGTACACCGCAGCGATGAGATAACAAGTGCAATTATCTTACATAATACGCGAGCTTAGAACCGAGAAAATTAATTAGTCCCGAAAAATAGATACGCCCTCAACGCGAAAGCGAGCGAAGCTTATTAAGAAACGATCGTCATCCCCTTGGCAATTCAAAACTCATCCCACGCGTCGGACCCAAGTTTTTCGTTTCTCCTTCCAGCGACAAAAGGGGAAAAGATGTATTCCATGAGCACGCGAAAATTTGCTCCTTTGTTCGCCGGGCAAGGACGCGCGTTTATATATCCAGCTCCCGAGGAGCGACGACGTCGGCGGCGGCGGCGGCGCAAGTTCTCTTTTCCCGCTGCAGGCGCTACAACTACAGCAGTTCGTGGGAGGGCAAAATCAATAACTCGAGAGAGGGTGGATGCGGAATGGGGGGCGCCGGGGGGCGAAGGAAAGAGAAGCCGGCGGCGGCGGCGGCGGCGGCGGCGGCGGCAGCGAAGCTTTTAATCCGGGGCTCGTAAGAAGACGCGAATGTAGGGCGGGTCCGTGATGCTTGTCAGCGTCCCGCCGTCGCCAGGGACATCCCCGAGCGCTGTCCCCGTGTTCCATCGGCTTCTTTCATTTTTTATACGCTCTTCTTTCTTTGCCCGTCTCTCGCTTCTTTCGCTCGCCACTTCGGGCGCTACCGCTCGAGCGCCGCTGGAGGTCTCCGCACTGGCGACGCTCGTCTGGATATTTCGTGCATTTGATCAATGGAAAAAGATCTAGAAATCTATATACAAGATTCGAGTCTAGATATACATTAATATTTATTACAGTATAGGTTATACGATGTTGGAATGAAATTAAATGACTTTCTAAGATTAAAATTCATGCAATTATTTTTAGGGCTGTACGCAAAATTCAAATCGTCTGATCATACTTCTTTCTGACTTTTAACGAATGAAAAAAAATAACGTGATTTATATAATGTTTTTAGCCGAAGACGCGAGAATAAAAATTCTATTTGCCAGAAGCAATATCGAAAGGAACTAACTGCAGTGTCGAGGCCGTGATAAAAAAGACGCTGACGCAGATGTACTTCTTATAGCGACGGACTCATCGATTTTCTTCAACTCATTGTCGAACTATTCGTCTGCAGTTCTCGAAGATTGGATGGATAGACAAAGTTTCCGGTAGCTGTCGGTGGGCGATTTGTACACTTTGATGGTCCAATGTCTCAAGAATCTGATAAAGTGTACTCCTTTTCGAACGTTTTAATTGACTTTTTGACACGTGTCGATTCACCGGGTATGAGCCACATTTTATACTTCAATATTTACTAGTCATGCAGCTGTGTTTACATATACTTATTTGAGCTTCTGAACTTGAAGTTTTTTACTCGAAATTTTTCAAAGTTACAATTGATTTGCTACAGTTAATCGATAAATTTTTCTTAAAAATTGAAATATTAAAAATAAATTAGAGAAAGAATAAAATATTTTAATAATGATAATAATGACTAATGGAATTTTACACTTTCAGAATCTTATGCGGCTCAAAGATTCATATTCATACAAAACAAACAGGCTAAAAAAGTATATCCACAGTTGAATAACTAAAAAGCCATTAGTTCAGCTTTGCGCTCCGGACGAAAGTTCACGCATCGCACTCGGAGGCGTTTAATAATACGGCGTTTACCGACGCGAAGAAAGAGAACGACGACGAAAGCTGTGAGTTGGATCGTCGACGGTTGTACCGGCGGCCGGGTTCTACTTACAGCCTAAGGGTTGCGTGAAACGGAGAGAAAGATCGAAGCCAGAAAGAAAACGCTGGGGAGAAAGAAGAGAGAGAGAGAGAGAGAGAGAAGCAGCAAAAAAAAGAAAACAGAAAATGCGTTAAAAAGGAGATGGAAAAGGGTGATGTGTACGTGGAAGAGCGAGCGAAAGAATCGAAGCGAATAAGAGTAGAGTGGATCGTGGCGCGAGAAGCAGAGAGAGAGAGAGAGAGAGGAGAGAGAGTGAGAGAGAGAGAGCGAATATAAAAGAGAGAGGGAGATAAAGAGAAAGAGGGAGAAAGAGCTATACGCTGCATGGCTGTCAGAGAAAATCATTAATCACCTTCATGTCACGGCTAGCACCGCACCGCCAGGGGTACCTTACTAAGGGTATACACTGTGCATCTTCTTCCCCTCTTTCTCCCTCTCTCTCTCTCACTTTGTTTCTTTATACAACTCGGCCGCGAAGAGAGAAAGAGACATGGTTCCACGAGCGGCAGAGAAACGCGAGGAGATGCTCCCGTTCGGCTGCGCATCGCGCTGCGCTTCGAGCCTGTCGGATATGAAGATGAAACAAAAAGACAGTCCGCATCGCTTGAATTTATATACCCCCCAAGAAGAGCAGCGCGATTGTATTGGTATCCGAGAATGTATTTATATGATATTGAATTTAGCAGCCACAATAATGATATTCGCTTTTCGATTGCGGCATGACTAGAAAGTTTTCATTGATGTAGACGCGCATGCGGGGTTATCGTGTCGTCGCGCTGGATATGTGCGAACGCACGATTATCATATCTCGGACAGTGTCGATTCAAATTAACGCGGAAGTGTGCTTTATTGGGTTTTATTTCCTTTGAAATTTTATTTGTTTGAAAAATACTTTTTTTTTCTTTTGTAATTAATATTAGGAAAAACTTAAGTGTTTTAAAAAGTGCGAGAGGAAATCTTATTAGCTTTAGTAGTTGACAGAAGACCAAGTAAAAAACGTTTAAACTGCTAAGATGTTACGCTCCGAAACATGCCAAGCCATACCAATTATCAAGGCAATAGAAATCATCCACTCAGAAAAAAAAATTCACCTTATATATAGACGACTAAACCATCAAACCCCACCAAAACAACATCGATTTTAATCCTCAACCACTGTCTAAAATAGAAAGTAACTAAATTAAACAGTAAACTGAATTTTAAAAAAACAATAAAAATATGAGAAACATCTAAAACTAGCAAGTCAATTAAAATTTTCCATGATTAATCAAATTATTATCCACCAAGATATGAACAAGTTAATTAAAAGTAAAACAAGCACTAATGGATAAATAGTAAAAAAATATATTATTTCTCATGGATACATTCCATCAGAAATAATATATTCAAATGTAACCCTACATCCAAACAGTGCCGCCTTTAAAGCTTTTGAGGCCCTGGGCCAAATTGCGCTCGGGAGCCCTTTAAGAAATTTAATTTCCCGAAAAAATCTAGCTAACATTTGTCATTAAACTGCTTCCGATTTCTAACGGGGTAGTAAAGTTCTTGTTCTTATTAACCCTTTGTCCCTTATTTATTACATTAATTATAAATGCTAATAGTATTATGGTAAAATAAATTTTGATTCTTTGGCATAGCATAATAGCAAAGTAGTGCAGAAAAATTTCGATATGAAAACAATCATCAAAACATAAATTTGTAATGTTTATTTTTATTTTAAATATAACTAACAAAATTTAAATATAAATTTTGTTATTGGAATATTTAGTCCTAAAAAACAGAATTTTTAAAATTCCTTGCTCAAAGCTCGATTTCGCGCCAGCTTGAATAAAAATCATGCACTAAATCAAGCTTTGTACAAGTGGTAT